>CM040186.1:16618510-16681010 GCA_022606455.1 Callitettix versicolor
AGAGAACTGTTGCTTGGCTCTCGTTACAGATTTAATTTTATAACGTTACGATGCAGCCTACGTTTTGTTTAACAAACTGACATTTCTGCGAAACAATACGATCCGCTACATAAATACGAGAATTTAATTTGAAAGGAAGATACACGGCGCGAAGTTAAAGAGAACGGCGAAGCAATAAATACACATTATGTTTATTGCCGGAGATGTTTGAATTGGCGCATAACGATTGTTTCCACTCCAAGTTGTACGTTAGCTTTTTTAATTAAATATTTCATATCTGTAAAAAAAACTTCAACGTTTTACGACTGTATATATTCTTTCGCTGAACGAAACGCAGTAGAGCGTCGGTTATCCGAACGCCAGTTATGCGAACATTGTAAAAATTATTTGACGGTCCTTCGGTAAAACCAAGGTCGTACACGTAAACAATATTACTGGTCACTGTAAAATTTAGCGGAAGTGGTCTTTGTAAATATCCGGTCCCAGATAATTGTTAGTTAAAAATATCCTTAATCGAAAATGTAATTAGTAGTTAAAGGGGTAAAATCTTAAGGGCTATTATTTGAAACTATAAGTGATCCTGATTTTGGATATTTAAAGTTGTTGCACTTAAAGAGTGTATATAGAGTCGCCTCGACCCCCCCTCGGTGTAATTTCGACAAGTAGGTCGGAAAGATATCGACAAATTTATCCGATTTTTATCTTCAGTGTTTGTACTAAGGAATATGGAACAAACTAAAACGGTTTAAACTATATTAAAAATATAAATTGGAGGAATGCAGATAGAAAATGTTTTTAGTTGGTATCAGAAGAAATAAAACAATTTGCAAGTATACGGGAATGACAGTTACTACTGATGGACTGTTGGATACAGCGATAAAAGAACGAAACACCATGGGAAGAAGAGCAATAAAAGTATTGAACAGTATTAAGAACAGTATTGAACAGAAGAAATGTATTAAGTAAACATTCAAAGGATGGTAAAATTAGGATAAAAAAATATATTTCTGCAGAAGAAGAATGTAATTTAGCCTACTACATTACAAAATAACCTCAAGAAAGTACATCATATAGTTTTTTTTTCAAAAATTTACCTCAAACACAAACTAAGATTTCGTAGGCACACTTATACAAATAAACATACTTGTTTCAGTTAGTATTCAATCATGTCTTTTGTTGTCCAGTGCACTAAGAAAACAGTTAGAATTTTGAAGCTAAAACAAAGTTTAGTTATGCTTTTTGATCATAATCAAAAGCAGAATAAGATTTTAACTTGTTGGTAATAGCTTGGACAATTTTGTTAACCAACAAAATTCATTCGACAGTTTCAAATGGCGGCAGTTTTAAATCTTTTTAAAAAATCATAACTTTCTGTCGTGTTTTTGAAGATACGATTTCACTATCGTAATCAGCGTTAAAAAAACTACATAAATTGGCATTGAATTTTCAAAATCCATTGAAATTAAGAAATTTAATGGACGGCTGTCAGGGTTTATTTTCATATTTTCAATGCATTGAAAGGTTAAAATAAATATAAAAGCTATTTGTGATGATGAAATCGAATTTTCAGAAAGAGAATAAGGTAAACAAAATTGGTTTTAAAAATTAGTTTATATCACGTTAATGAGTCAGACGTGTGCTGTGTTTTTAATACCTTTGATGCATGCCTTGGGGCATATTTTATAAAAAAAAATCTTCTATGATGATATTTATTTTATTAAATTTAAGATGGCGGCATTACCTTTTATAAAAGATTTAATCAATGATATATAACGCGTATTCTATAGGCTATTCTGTTCCATCTATATATTTTTAATCATGCCTTTCTGAACGTTTTATTCCAATTATTAACGACCAATTTTATTTATTCCAATTTTATACCATCAAGATATAACGACGGAGCCTGGATCTGTCGACGGCGACTGAAAGCAATACACTGAGTTTTAGCAGCGGAGAATTTAAAGCCAGTAGTTTTCGTCCAGGTCTGCAACCTATTTATTACCAGCTGAAGGGTTCTTTCAGCTGTTGCCATGTTTCTGGTGCTTACGTAAATAGCAAAATCGTCTACAAAGAGAGAACATCTGACAGGGGACCGTACATTAGACGTTATGCTATTGATTGCAATAGCAAACAGAGTAACACTAAGTACACTCCCCTGTGGAACACCATTCTCTAAGTAGAAACGATCTGATAGCGTACTACCAAGACGCACCCTAAAATACCTATTACTGAGGAAGTTTTTGATAAAATGCAGAATCCTGCCCTGTATACCCCATGATTTTAATGTGTTCAAAATTCCCCTTCTCCAAGCCATATCGTATGCCTTCTCTAGGTCGAAAAAAACAGCTACTAGTGTTTGACGCAAGAGGAACGCATTTTGTATTGCAGATTCCAAAGATACTAATTGATCCACAGAACATCGTCCTTGCCTAAAGCCGCACTGGTCTTTGCAAAGTAAATTGTTGGTTTCCAAATACCAAACAAGGCGACGATTTACCATTTTTTCTACTAGCTTGCAAAGAACGCTGGTAAGAGAAATCGGACGATAGTTACTTGCATCAGTTTTATCTTTACCTGGCTTAAGAATAGGAATTACTATTGCTTCCAACCAAGCGTCAGGGAAAGTATGTTCATCGAATATACGATTGTATATCTCGAGGAGGGCAAACCTACCTGACGTTGGAAGGTTTTTTATCATGGAATATACGAGGTTGTCAGGACCGGGAGCTGTGTCCTTCGTTGAAGACAGTGCAGATTCCAGCTCATGCAGAGTAAACAGCCTATTA
Source organism: Callitettix versicolor (assembly GCA_022606455.1). Classification (NCBI taxonomy): domain Eukaryota; kingdom Metazoa; phylum Arthropoda; class Insecta; order Hemiptera; family Cercopidae; genus Callitettix; species Callitettix versicolor. The sequence continues at coordinate 16,621,297 of CM040186.1, forward strand.
AGAGGAGAGTCGTCAGAAGTACCGATGGTGAACGGCAATGGTTCCACTGCACTTTTGTATTTACGAAAAGCAGCGTTATACGCCGTAGAACAGGAATAGCTAGAAAAGGATGATCCTAATAAATTTACAATATCGGAACACTGAGAAACTAACTCTCCATTCGGCCGTTTAAGACCCATCAACTCCGTGGATGGAACACGGCCAGATATAGAGCGCAGTTTCTTCCAGACGATAGATGTTGGCGTTGTTCTACAGATTGTTCCGATATATTGCGACCAAGATTCCTTTCTACTTTGTCTAAAAATTCTTCGAGCTTTAGCTCGAAGGATTTTGTAACGCTCAAGATTTTCATCTGTCGGGCTTTTGTTGAATATACGTAGTGCTTTTCGGCGTAAACGCAAAGCCTCCTTACAGTCCTCGTTCCACCAAGGAACAGATGGACGTGGTGGGTATGCGGATGTTTTAGGGATAACATCTTCGGCTACATTTAAAATCGTATTGGTGAATTTCTTAACCACTGTGTTAATGCAGTTCATTTCAATGTCTGGTGATACAAATCTTTTTGCAAATTCTTCCCAATTTGCCTTTTTAAGAATCCAACGCGGCAGGCGTCGTTGCTCATGAGCGAAAGTACAAAATGAAATATTAATGGGATTATGATCACTGCCATACAGATCTGGTAACACCGACCATTCAAACTTTGTTGCCAAAACTGGACTACAAAATGACAAATGGACAACTGTCCATCCGCCAGTAGATGCTGATAAATGAGTCGGGGAACCGTCATTTAGAAGACACAAATCTAAGTTTGACCGTATTCCTTCGATTCGTAATCCCCTTGAGTTACAGGATAAGGAACCCCATGAAGTATGGTGAGCGTTAAAATCACCTGTCAATAAAATCGGTTGTGGCAACTGAGATATTAGATCATATACTTCATGATGTTGGAAATTGTAACTAGGCGGCAAGTAAAGGCAACAGACGGTAACTTTGAATGGAACGGTAATCTGAACGGCAACAGCTTGTAAAGGAGTTATTATATTGACAGATATGGACTGGACAGAGTTGTGTACCAATATGGCTAGGCCACCTCTGGCTCTTTCCTCAGTGACGAAATCTGCTCTGAAAATAGAATAACCCCTAAAATTGAAAGTGTGGGATCCATGCAAGTGCGTCTCTTGGAGACACATTATTAGAGGAGATGAATCTCGCACAAGAACTTTGAGATCTTCCATATGGCTTCTTATCCCATTAATATTCCACTGTATCACACTGTTATTAATTGGAAATGCAGACATTGAAATAAAATAAATTAATATAGTAGCGGGTTCTGTTCGTTTTTTTCATTTACTACTTTTGATTTATCAGAGTCTACCGACATCGAATCACTACTGTGATTTATGTCGGACTCTGCAGATGTGTTTGTTTTGGAAGAAGCCGCTTTTGAAGCGGCTCCAATTTTGGTTTTTTATCTTGCTTAGCTGTACTTTTAATCAACTTCTTTTCTGAAGTCTTAGACGCAACTACTGGTGGATATGTGTTCGATTTTTTCAAAAAATAGGCGAGACCAGGAGAAACGTTTTTCGAAGCAGGCTTTAGCACTTGTGACTTGGTTCGGGTCTTCAAGTTCGAAGAAGATGGAATTACCTCAGGACTTGCAGGTTTTGAAGTTTTAGTCACAAGTGATTTTGAAGCTTGAGTTTTAGCGGCAGTTGACTTAATGTCTTTCGAAATTTTGTCTACAGAGAAAGAAGATGTTTTAGTAATAGGAACAGGAGTGTTACCAGCAGAAAACAGAGATAAGAGTTGAGCTACTTGTTCGGTTAAAACTTTTACGGTTTTTGTCAGCTCTTCACAGTTGCGGCAAGAGGCCTTGCTGCTAGACGCGACAGCGGCAAAGATTTTCCTCAATATTTATTCTGGAGCTCTTGAAAGTTTTCTTCGCCTCTGAAAATGAGACTTTATCCTTAGCCATAATTGCTAGAATTGCTTTCTCGTCCTTAAACTTTGGACAGTTAAAGGAACGAGCCGGATGATCTCCACCACAATTGGAACACTTTGGGTCATCCGAGCAATTGTCACTATTATGGCTATTGGAACCACAATTACCACATATTTCGGGCCTTCTACATGCAGAACTCACGTGTCCAAAACCCTGACACTTAAAGCATCGTTTTGGGTTTGGCACGTAAGGACGGACAGAAAGCCGTTGATACCCAGCAAATATGTGTTCCGGGATAACAGGCTTTCCAAAAGTCAATATGAGGGACGCGGTTGGAACTTTTTTCCCGTTCTCGTTCCTCAGAATCCGCTGTACATCTGTGACCGACTCCGATGCTAATTCACACTTTATCTCCTCCAGGTCTAAATGGAGGAGATCTCTACAGGTTACAACTCCTTTAGCGGAATTCAAAGACCTGTGTGGTTCCACCGCAACCTTAACTTTCTCGAAGAAAGACGTCATTTTTAAGAGCGACAAGCTCTGCTTGTCGCTATTTGTCTGCACTAACAGCGTCCCGTTTTGCAGCTTCTTAATAGACGCTACGGGACCTGCTCTTCCCACTATGGCTTTGTTAATGAGGAAGGGCGACACCTTAGACAGGTCCGAACCTTCCTCACAATTTTTAAATATTAAAAATCTTGGAGATGGTAGCTGAATAGGTACAGCACACATCTCCATTTCCTCCAGATTTTCACGACTCCCACTACTATCAACAGACCTGTTCGACGTAGTCGAACGAGGCCTCTTTAGCGAATTATTGGCGTTTTGTTTTTTGAGTTTTCCATAATTTTGTTACCTAGCGATTCCACGAATGTTGATATCTCGCACAAATGGTACAGGGTGCACCCAAACGTCACCAGTAGCCCAGGATACTCGAACTAAAGCGAGAATCCCCAATAAATTGGGGGGGGACCTCCAATATCCTGGAGCCGAAGTACTCCAGAATCTTAGGAATGGGTTCCGGTACAACGTTACGGTTCCCCAAACCCAAGTACCACTGGCAGCCGCTCTCCATGTACTCACAGAATGCAACCATTTGTAACGATAGACCCAATTATAGGCTCCGACACCCATAATTCAACACCCATGTGCTTGCCAGGCGCCTATAGGCTGCTCGGTTCCACATACTTGGCCCCGCCAAAGGAAACCAAGCAGTATTACCACTCCCAGACATAACGGAACAAGTACAGCAAATCCCTAAATGTACGTGTGTGTGTGTGTGTGTGTGTGTGTGTAAAGTGTTTAAATCGTAAGTGTAGTGCTGTAAGTGTAAGTGTGTGTTAGACACGGGTGCCGCGAGGCTCGTCCAGGTCCTCTCATTAGGTACAGCTAGTCTGCACCCCCCTGCGGGTGTAAATGTGTTTGTGTGAGAGTGTGTGTGTATATATGTGGTGTGTATGTTGTGTGTATGTGGAGTAAATGAGTGAGAGTAGAATGAGCTAGAGGTATGGTGGGGTCGCTAACCCCATCAGCTGCTCACGTCAGCTGCCTCCGCCGGCGAGACGAGATTGAATCGAGATCTATGGAATGACAGAGAAAAATGGAAGCTAGGACTCAGAAGACGCCGAAGAACGTAATGGTGGATGGATAACTGATAAAAAAGCAATCCGGACATACATGAACTTCTTTCGTTATTTTGATGAGCAGTACACAAGTGAAGTATGTAGGTTTACTTGTGGGACACTCTGTAAAATTGCTTTTTTTCTTGGTCGGCTCATTTTTACCAGTTTAATAAAACTAATCTAAAATGTTATATAGAACGTTATTTTTAACCATTTCTGAATGGCGCTAACAATTTATTTTTACAATAAAAAGATCTTTTGTTTTTTAATTTTGCTTTTTCTCTTTTCATCTTAATTTTAATTAATACGCGCATCCCACTCCTTAAAGAATATATTTTAATGAACGTACCGCGTATTGAAATTGACATCAGTAGGAGAATGGGTACTTAAAGTCTCTCTCCCCCCCCGCCTTATCGCATTTAATGAGTTATGCGTTGTTGTATAATTACACTCATAATGAAATACTTTTCTAAAAACAAATTGTTGCAACTTTACGTTGCAAAGTATGTCATGGATAACTTGATTACATCAAATAATCATTAGTCTCTGGTAGGGAGCTTCGATCTGTTGAAATTTTGGTACACGCAGTATTAATATGACCCGTATTATTCTCGTTTTTTAATTAAAATCAATTTCCCTGAAGATTTAACACATCAAAATCGTTTCGTTTTAACCTGTAAATTTTATCTCTTCTCTATCTTCTGTTATCTTATCTCTAATAATATACGAAAAACCTTAATGTTTTATAAAATAAATGTTCAGTGTCAACAAATTCCGAAAGAGTATGAATGTTTCTATAGAAAGATAAACATGCCACACTATTTACGATAATACAATTCAGCGTATAAGTCGATCGCATAACACGTGAGTACAATAAAGATTAGCGCGCGGTGCTCTCGCATACGTTAGGTGTCTGCACTAAAACTGTATTTCTGATTATATTTATTTTTTAATTTTAGTAATATCTAAACTGATAAGCTGCTGTAATGAAAATACTTGGTTAATTAAATAATTATGTCAAAATCGTCAGAGCTGTTTGCTTGAAAAAGAACTTTTATAGATAAGCATGCGTAGGTTTCTTGTTTTTATTTCATTGCACAATATAAATTTTGGCAACCATAATTCCTATTTTATTAAATAATCCGCTTTATTATAATACGAATTCAATTTTGAGAAAGTGATTATTATACCAGCTGATTGAACTATATTCATTCGCATTGATTCATTATTATTATTATTATATTTGGAACATTGAATATAAACAGGCCAGAATTATAGCCATCATTATAAAAAACGTGCTCGATATCAGCGGCTAAAGTCCAAGTAATTGGACTATTTGCCGCTACGAATGCTGCAGACTGCAAGGATAGGGGGAGACGATTGAGCGAAAAGACTGTAGGCTACTATTATCTATTTAACTGTTGTTGAACACTAACGCAAGATGTCCCTAACGCTCACATCTCTCATAAGGGTTATTATTCTAGTACTTTTATATTCAATACATATAGTTATGTATTGAATACTCGTATGGCCCGTGTAGATGTCGAAACATGGTATATTCCAACATTTTATCAAAATCACTAGAGCCTTTTTAACAATCGGTCAATAAGTTTGGGAAAAATCTTACACATAACGTTGTTCGGGCTTTATACAAGGTAACTTCGCATAAAATTTCAAAACAGTCGGTAAATTCTTTTGTCCAAAATTGTAAACAAACAAACAACCAAATGCCAAAAGGTTTCGTTCAATCAATCACGGTGTATTACTTCAAGAGAAAAACAAATATGTACTTCTTGTATTTACATTTTGTATTGCTTTATTTTGTTCAGTATTGCTTCCGTTTGATCCACATATTCCGGCTTGCTCTGGCATCTAGCGGATAAAATTTGGAACTAGTTGCTAACGTGTCAAGTTAATATAAAAGCATATACAGTATTATATCCCGTCTTCCATTGCAGTGAACAGAAAACATAAAAGTTTTTCCGGTATTACTTTCGTAAACAAAGTTTATTTATTAAAATCGTTTTTATATAAAACTAGCCTAAACTTTTAAATCCTGTAGGGTGGTAATAAAGTTATGACTGTGTAATATTTAGGGTAGTAAAAGTTAGGGTGGTAATATTTGTTTTAACAACTTTAAATTTGATATGTCAAGTAAAATTGATTTTAGGTTAGAAAAAATTGGTCTTGTATTAAAAATGTTATCTAGCTTTGTTGTGTAACGTTTAAATTTTTTTTAATGAAAACATTGTCTGTTTTAATCAATGTACCGTATTAGATTTTATATAAAGTTTAAATTTTTGTGTGTATAATATTTTTTTCATTTTTTTGTATATGTGAATATTGGTGTTTTAAAGCAAATGGAAAATAAGTAAATGTTCTCAGCATTTTTCACAAGTTTCCTCACATTGCCAAACATTTTCTTTAAAAAAAAATATTTTATTTTTAATTTTATGCCTTTATTGCTTAGGTTAGGTCTCTATTGTTGGAGGATATTACCCTATTACCCACACCTTAATTAACAGGTGATCAGTGCACCAAAAGAAGAATAAAAAGTCTCGTAAAAGAAATTGGTATTGTAAATTTAATGCACACAAAAAGTACTTACGAACACATTAAAGTTCTTTGTTTTCTCAACTAGAATGAAAACAGTTAGCGGTTTATTTCATAGGTAGCACCACATTCTCACCCTACGTATGTCTGTGTTGCTTTTAGTTACTGCTGCAACGCACAGATGGCAGCCTACAAATCAATGCACTTTAAAAATTAATCAGTCACGGAAACTTTATTAATATAATTTTACTTAAATTCCGCTTCACTGCAAGACTGAAATCAATTACTCGCCCGATTGAAATATGTTTCAGTTCTTCTCCTCTCCTTTAATTAATTTCACGAGAAAATATTGTTTTCCGAATAAAAGCTATTTGCTTCACTGATTTAAAAAAAAGTAATTTCAATTACAGTTTTCAGTTTATATAATAGTGTGTTTATTTTCAATTCTTATTTGATTAATAAGATTTTAAGGTTTGTTTGTTATTTTAATTTGCTCATTAACTTTTAATGAACAACCGTGCTGCAATAACTTTACGGTAAACAGAAACGTTTTGCCAATATTACTTTCGTAAACAAAGTTTATTTATTAAAATCGTTTTAATATAAAACTAGCCTACAAAAGAAACTTTTAAATCCTGTAGGGTGGTAATAAAATTATGACTGTGTAATATTTAGGGTGGTAATATTTGTTTTAACAGCTTTAAATTTGATATGTCAAGTACACTGTTACTGACTAGCAGCAGATAAGTCTGCAGATGTAAAGTGCAGATTTCTGATATCTTGGTTGTTAATGGATGTTTTTGTAATAGCTACCATTCATTGTTATTGTTTAATAAGTGTTTTACACGATGTTAATTTAACCATTAACTGTTAGTACTCACTTGACCGTTAATTGTTTCAGGACTCCGGAGCAATGTCCCAGCGTCGTGTCTCTTCTCGCAGAAAGTTACAACCCTCACGTACGTTACGGCGCCGCTATGGCTCTTGGCATCGCTTGTGCTGGAACTGGCCTCAAGGTAAAGTTGTTTTTTTTAACGTTCGACTATTGTGCACACTTGGACTAATGCAGACGATGGGATGATTTATAGCGTATGAAAATGCCAAGCCCTGGCCGGGAATCGAACCAGGGTCCTCGGGGTGGTGAAAGCCCAGTACGCTATCAACTAGGCCAACAGTGAAAACATTACAGCGTGCATTCTGTGCGTCTTAAAGGCGGCTGAACAAAAAGATTGTATTTGCCAAAACATAAAATTTGTTCTTATTACTTGTTTTAAAACCCTGCTTTATTTTCACTTCAACACATCTGTAATGACAACTATAAATATTTAATGATTATGATAATCAATAAACAAATTCCGAAAGAGTATGAATGTTTCTATTGAAAGATTAACATTGTCACACTATTTACGATAATACAATTCAGCGTATAAGTCGATCAAATAACAGTCACGTGAGTACGCATGCGCGCGTTGTTATGTGTATTGTTGTATTACTTGCGTATGTGTATTTGTATTTTTGTTATGTGTATTTTTGTATTGTGTCATGTGCTAGAAATGTATTTTTGATTACATTTTACTTTTAATTTTAGTAATATCTGAATAGAAGCTGCTGTAATGAAAATACTTGGTTAAACTATTCAAAGAACTACAAAATTGTGCTTCATTTAACGGTTAACTTATTTCGCGTTGAAATTAAAACATTTTAAAGTTACTCATTTATGACGTTACTAGCTTGGACGGATTTAAGGAGTGACACTAACTCTTCCTCTCAGTTGTACAAAAATAAAATGATTTTTATTTTAATATTACTTCTGTTTCTATACAGCAGTAGAGTCTCGATTAACCGACACCTTGTTAACCGTCAGGTCAGATTAATTCTGTTATCTGCCATTTAAAAAAAAATTGCATAATAAATAATAAATGTAACCTAGACAAAACAAAAACGCTGTAACTGGACACGACTTATTTATAGCATAGGCGATGGCGGCCGACACTAATTGCTACTGTATGCAAACATAGATAAACGAAAAGTAAACGTTCTATCACCTAGTGGACTGAGATAGAAACACTTGAAATAGTGTCAATAAATTCAGAAAGATTGTATGAATGTTTTTGTTGAAAGATAAATACTTTCACACTGTTCACGATAATACCATTCAGCGTATAAGTCGGATCACATAAACAGTCACGTGAGTACATAAAGTGTGGCGCGCGATGTGCTCTCGCATATTTTACGTGATAAAAAGGTTAATTTATTGTATTAAAGACCTATGTATGCCGAAAGATTGTATGAACGTTTTTATTGAAAGATAAATACTTTCACACATTTTTTACGATAATACCATTCAGCGTATAAGTCGGATCACATAAACAGTCACGTGAGTATATAAAGTGGCGCGCGATGTGCTCTCGTATATTTTACGTAATCAAAAGGTTAATTTATTGTATTAAAGACCTATGTATGCCGAAAGATTGTATGAACGTTTTTATTGAAAGATAAATACTTTCACACATTTTTTACGATAATACCATTCAGTGTATAAGTCGGATCACATAAACAGTCACGTGAGTATATAAAGTGGCGCGCGATGTGCTCTCGCATATTTTACGTGATCAAAAGGTTAATTTATTGTATTAAAGACCTATGTATGCCGAAAGACTGTATGAACGTTTTTATTGAAAGATAAATACTTTCACACATTTTTTACGATAATACCATTCAGCATATAAGTCGGATCACATAAACAGTCACGTGAGTATATAAAGTGGCGCGCGATGTGCTCTCGCATATTTTACGTGATCAAAAGGTTAATTTATTGTATTAAAGACCTATGTATGCCGAAAGATTGTATGAACGTTTTTATTGAAAGATAAATACTTTCACACATTTTTTACGATAATACCATTCAGCGTATAAGTCGGATCACATAAACAGTCACGTGAGTATATAAAGTGGCGCGCGCTGTGCTCTCGCATATTTTACGTGATAAAAATGTTAATTTATTGTATTAAAGACCTATGTATGCCGAAAGATTGTATGAATGTTTTTATTGAAAGATAAATACTTTCACACATTTTTTACGATAATACCATTCAGCGTATAAGTCGGATCACATAAACAGTCACGTGAGTACATAAAGTGTGCCGCGCGTTACTCTCACATATTTTACGTGATCAAAAGGTTAATTTATTGTATTAAAGACCTATGTATGCCGAAAGATTGTATGAATGTTTTTATTGAAAGATAAATACTTTCACACTGTTTACGATAATACCATTTAGCGTATAAGCCGGATCACATAAACAGTCACGTGAGTACATAAAGTGTGGCGCGCGTTGCTCTCACATATTTTACGTGATCAAAAGGTTAATTTATTGTATTTAAAGACCTATGTATGTACAATTTGTATAGTACATAATTATAATTAAATAGAAAATTTAAGATATTTACTACATTTATTAAAATAATAATAAAACATTCTGTACTATAAACAGAATATAGTAATGTTATTTTAATCGATCGCTGAATGTACGGGTGGCCTATTTCTGTTATCCGTTTATTTTGTCATTCATCATACCAATGGTCCTAAGAATGATGGGTGATCCAGACTGTACTAACAAATTATAAATCTATCTTGCTGTGCTTTACAATGTTTAAGTTGGTAATAAAGTAGTCTGTATAAGAAATAATTGCAATCTTAATTAGATTAATGTTTTTTTAATAAGTTATGAATAATTATAACAATTACTATAAAAAAAACAACTATCGTAAGGTACTTGTAACATTGTTGCTGTTACTATTACTTGAAAGTAATGTTATGAACTAAGAAAACATTTTTTTTCAAGTACAAAAATTTTAACCTAACCTAAAAGCGTGTTAAAAAAATTAGGTACCAGCCATTTTGGTATATCCTCTGGGGAACAGTTTCCACCCTTAAAGTCAATGCCACCGTAAAGTTCCTCTCGTAAATTCGTCCATGACTACTCATTGTTTAAAGTCTTTTAGATTATTGCATAATTTGTTTTAAAACAATTTCCAATTGGCTTACCAGGTAATGTTATAACCAACATAATGTGATATCGTTAGATGTGACTATGTCATTATTTTATTTGTATTCGTGAACGTTTGTTTAGAAATCCTACTTCGTAAAATTGTTTTTGGTAAGAAGTTCGTATATACTGTTAAGTGGTTAACCAGTTGTAGAATTAAAGTAAATAATTTTGTACACCACATTAGTCAGCAGTCCAAGAAAGTTTTGTCGAGAGATCACCAAGCTATTTTTATTCTTTGAATACATAAATGAGGAGAATAGTTTTTGAATAAACACTCTTTGCGAGTCATTATATGTATTGAAGTTTTTTTTTGTTTATCTGACATAGTAATACACCTCATGGTTATTTTATAGGAAGCCATCGCTCTGTTGGACCCGATGACTAATGATCCAGTGAACTTTGTCCGCCAGGGGGCGCTCATCGCGTCCGCCATGATCCTAATCCAACACACGGAACAGACCTGCCCCAAGGTAAGTTTGTTTATCAACCTGTTTTTACAGTCTTACTGCATTCCTTTACTTATTCAAATTTAATCTACATTATTTTTTTAAAAAAACATGGCCTAAAAATTACAAAAATTGTAAAAAAACTACAAAATTTGGCAGGAAACCTTTTTTTAATGGAAGAATCATAAGCACATAATTCGGTACCATGGTAAATAATGTAAGTGTACGTGATTGGAAACAACCTACATAATGTTTGAAGATAAATGAATCTGGAGGCATTCAGGGTTTGATTAACTTATTTCCAAATGCAGTGAAACTTCACAGTATTTCAAAGTTGTTACTTTCACTGTGGTACCAGTTGTGTTTTCATATACTGTACAGTAGGACTCCAAAGATTTGAAAAAATACAGACGATTCAAAAAATGTTTTCATAAATATTATACTGTAAAATTATTTCTGTGATGAAGGCAGACAAAACGAATCTAAAAAAAAGTTTGAAAGTACAACAGAATGTTGATAGTATGGCATTTACCAGTCTGAAATGTGTAGTAATACAGTACTACAAAAATACAGTATGTTTAAGTCTATCCAAAAAAATGGTGATAACTGAATATTAATTAAAAATTAAAAGACGTCATGTTTTTTTTTTATTGTAATAAACATTTTTCTCTTGCTCTACTGATCATGTATTTAAACATGTTCCTTCATGGATAAAAAAATGTGAATCACATTGAAAACCGGTGAACATACATTCGACGCAATGGTTCCAGAAGAAACATTGTTCTGATGTGCGTACACAAGAAACGTATATAAGTACGTACACTTTTTAAATGTAAGCTACGTAAGTACTTTTTAGCGTAAAGATTCATTTTTATCTTTTTTATATTTTGAAAAGTAATGATGTGGTTTTGCACAATAGGCCAGTCGATCGCAGTGCCTGGGGTTGTATTATCCCTTCCTCTAGTGTCTAATCTAATCTAATAATGTTGTTAGTTTGTGAAACTTCTGTATAAGTACTGGTTCCCAACTATGCGCCAACTAGCTTGTGGCTAAAACTTGTTAACCACAAATAAAATGTATAGTAATAACCACTTTCCAAGTTTGAAACTTTTGCTTTGAGAAAATCTATAACATGTACGTTACGTTCTTTCATTTAAGTGTTTTACATTTTTATAAAATTCTAATATACACTCGATCCAAACACTTGAAATCTTTTTATTATTGTGTATAAACAAATAATGGTAAAATTATAACAAGTAGATAAGCTATGTAGAGGTTATGGAGTTTAGTCATCTGGTGCTGTAATGAATATTGTGTGGAAATTAAAGAGTCTCCTTGGTATTACTTCAGACATTGAGTATGAGTAGTCCATTAGCTCATTCAGCTGGAGGTCCTCAGGGTCCTGGAAGACAAACACCCATTGTCTCCTACTGGCAAGACCTCACAATCATAGGCTATGTAATCTGCATTTTTCTTATCCAACTCACATAACCTATGTACAGTTTATCCATGGTGTAGTTGTTACTCTGTTCAGATGTACCCTCAAACCACATTGACCCATAATTAGTTCCATGGTTCATCTGAGCTGCCGTCTATACAGGGTCGCTAAGTCCACTTAGAGGAACCTCTTTAAATATGTGTTCGTGGATAACAGTCATTAAATCTTGGGCCATGTCATCACAGCTATAAGATCTTGGTATAAATATCTCACACCCAAGGTTTGATCCCAATAGGTCCATTTCTGGGTTTAATTAAAACCTCTTTGCTACCGTCTCCTTTCTTCTCAGTCTGTGGTTTTGCGATCCTGACATACGCAATAATACTTCATACATTTATTTGTAATGACATATACGAATACTTTGATATGCGAATATTGAGCTGTATTGTATTTTTAATATGTTTGTACAGTTGATTTGAGATGGTCATTGCCTTATTAATAAGAGATGTTTGACTTTATCTCCTACTTCTTCTGTTATAGATTGGGTAGGTGCACCTGGAATCTCCGCAGTCTTTAATTTACTGCTTATAGGTTTATTGTTTTTCTCCATTCCCCATTATATTTTCTTTCCCCTTGTCTACCTTTGTCAGTTTCCATAATTTTGTGTGCTTTAACTGTTTGTTTCCAACCGTTAAAGTCGTATCAAGAGTCCGTCTTCCTTGTGATGCTGGTAGGGTTTAGTTTCTGATTCCCAGTAACTTACATTGGGTACAATTTCCTGGTCTCTGTAGCAGCCTCTCTGCTGATATTGTAGTTGAGTCTATTACCGTAAAAATGGTAATAATATGAGAGTCCTAATTTAATGTTTTCTATTCTTTTTTTCAGGTAAAAGACTTCAGAGCTTTGTACTCCAAAGTGATTGTCGACAAGCACGAAGATGTAATGGCTAAATTTGGAGCGATCCTTGCACAAGGCATCATCGATGCAGGTTTGTACTCAGTCCTTAAATTATTGAGAGTCTATAGGTATACGCTGACTTTTATGTTTTTTTGCAAGAGTCTGTCTGTCTGTCTTGGTTTGGTTCCTTTGGTAATGTTTGAACACAAACACAGAAAAAATACAGCAATTTTTTTAAAATGAAGTAAAATAAAAGGATGTTAAAAATATTTGTCTAAAGTACAGGTTTTAATGATTATTATAATTATTAATTTTAACATTATATAATGAAAAATTAAAATATAATTAATTATCGTTAGAATTTAAACATAACCATGTTATATAATTTGTCAACTATCTGTAACACTACCAGTTTTGATCTTTTCTAAAATTAAAAATGTATGCTTTTAATCAGCAGTGTGATATCAAACACCCTTTTAATATGGTATCAAACACAATGTACTTGTAAAAAAATATTTTAATTAAAATTTGATTGCCTTTATTAAACACGTTTCTCATGTTTAAACATGGTTACTAGATAATTTATAAAAATCTATACTAATTACGTAAATGTGTATAGTTATACAAATATATTATAGATTGTATACACAATATATTAGTTTAATATTGAAAAAAACCAAAGTTTTATAAAGTTAGATTCATTCCAACAAGGTACTGTGTATATCAAAAGGAAAAATCAGTGCTGGCCTTTGGGGGGGGGGAGTGAAGTTGGGCAGCGCCCGAGGGAGCTAGCTCAGTTAGAGCGCCGCTGTCTAGGTTTTTAAAGTTATCAATAAATATAAATTTTGTAAATAAGAGAAAAAACAAGCTGCAATTTTCATTTTGCAATTTTGTTGTTGTTTTTTTTTTTTTGGTTAACGTCCGACTATTGTGCACACTTGGGCTAATGCAGACGATGGGATGATTTATAGCGTATGAAAATGCCAAGCCCTCGCCGGGAATCGAACCTAGATCCTCAGGGTGAAAGCCTAGTGCGCTATCCACTAGGCCACCGAGGCGGCTCATTTTGCAAATAATTCAATAATATTTATTAATAATTATATTTAAATAAATGTTATTTTTACAGTAATAATCATTATCATTATAATCAATAAATTATTTTCAAATTTATTTCAAAAGTATATGTATACCCATTTTTGTCAGGTATCTTAAAAACACGTCCCTTACGTAGGCACCACAGTAAATTTTGTCCGATCTGTCCATAAAAAGAAGTATAATTTTCAGCAAAATATTTGATTGAAAATATTGTATTAGATATTTTAAAATCCACCTTCAGAAGTGTTGTCTGACCTTTTTTATGTCCACAGCATTAAAAATTTCAGATACCTGTACACCATAAGATTTGGTTGTACGTTACACACACATTTTTTCATTTTGTATAGATTTATTAAAGAATCAAAGTTGTTCCGCAGTTGAAACAAAATATTTGAGCCGTTGATTTGATCGTATTGTTTTCTTATCTGAAATTGAACTCAGCTCTGCAGTATTGTTTTACTGGCCGTGTCGCGTTGTTCAAAGACTTCAATTTAGCTTTGAATTTCCTTTTCGTGTCGTACAGCACTCGTCTGTCGCGTAAAATTACAAAGACGAATACAGTAGCGAAGTTGATCGTTTTTCAATCGCAATAAATTAGCATTCTCAGTCCGTCTTGCAGCAATAAATATTGTCAGAAAAACACTTCGCGATTTTACGCCACTTTTGTGCTTTAAAACGAAAACGCGAACTGGAAATAGTGAGCCTATTCGAATTGTATAAAATGTTTTATCGCTCGTTCAAACTTTTATATATTGTAATAATATTCTAACATTTATAAATCTGGTCCGATTCGCCTCAAATTTAGCCCATAATGTTTTTTATGTTATTTTGGGGGCAAGTCACTGTTTATTTAGCATAAAGATGGAAATCTGTGATTGACAGATAAATGTGGTTAAAAATGTTTGAAATATGGGGAATGAGAACCAGTGCTAACCATGTTAAGGTGTCATAACTGAAATATCTTGAAAATAAACATCTTATATGTTCTTGTTGGTACTTTGAAAGAATCGAAATTTAAGTTTAAGGAATTTTAGAACTAAAAACCTGCTTCCTTTTAAATTACCTTTTTTAATACAGGAAGACTTTATATTTTTTTGTGTTTGTTAAATATTTGAGATAAAATTTCTCATGTACACAGTTTTAACACATATGTTACTGTGAACGAAGTACTCACATACATATTTACATACATATTTACTCACATGAACGAAGTATGTTGTTGATTCCACTGAGTTAAAATTTCACTTGACGTACACGCAGCTGGCGACTGTCCTATACCCACCTGTTAAAAGATGGAACTGTTTAGTTTTGGTGGTGTATTTTTATATTACGTTGAATAACACAAGACAGGTAGGATTAAGGTGAACAAATACAGATTATAAAAAATAAAATTCTCTGTAGTGGTTACCAGGTTGTCTTTGCTTTAGGATAAATGAGGGTAGAATTGAAGAGTAGTGAAAATTTCAATGAAAAAATGGTGCTCAATGCTATACGTGCAATAGATCTGGTAATATTTATTGAGAAACAGTATTTAGAAATACAGTGAATATCTGAACAATACAATTATCTTGTATTAGTTTAAAATTTCTGTGAAAAAAGTCTTGTTTGCTATATGTTAATCGTTATTGTATGCCATATAAGCATAGGTAACCTTTGTGTGATGTCTCCCTTCTAAAACAAAATATATATGTGCAGGAGGTAGGAATGTGACCTTGAGCTTACAGTCCCGCACTGGTCATACCAACATGCTCGCTGTGGTTGGCTGCTTGGTGTTTACGCAGTATTGGTACTGGTTCCCTCTCGCACACTGCTTGGCCCTGGCTTTTTCACCGACTACGTTGATTGCCCTTAATGCACAACTCAAGGTAAAGCATTAAAATTAATTTATCAGAAATTGTCTTGAGCGCATTATAAATTTATTATAATGTTGAGCAAGACTGCATGACCAGTAAAAACTAGATTTGTATGAAGGGTAACCAGAAAAAATTTCGTGTCCTCTTTTAGGTATAAACCTAATAATAATAAAGACATTATTATTTGATGTCTTTAGGTAATTCTGTTTCAGGTATATTTTTTTTATACACAAGAGCTATCTAAATGATTTTTTTTTAATTTTTTTTATTTTGAGTTGAAAAACACATTGAGGCTGTTATTGCCTGCCTAAATGTAAGTGTAACAGTAAAGTGTTAAAGTTGTAAGTGTAAGACTGTGTTAGACTCGGGTACCGTGAGGAACATCTAAATCCTATCAGTAGGTGCAGCTAGTCTGCACCCCCCCCCCCTGGAGGGACTAAATGATTATAAATCTGATATTTGATAGCTCATAGTTATGAGTATACTGTAATGGTGCAAAAACATTACTCAAACTATTTTAAATTTAATTATTTAAACAAAAAACAGTCAAGTTAGGAAGGTAGAGGAAAAGGGGCGGAGAAAGACAGAAAAATTTGTGTAATTTCTCTAATTTGTTACTGATATTATTCTCATATATGAAGAAGCATAACTTTTGTTGGTATTCCTCATTTTTCGGGACTTTTACAAAAATAATAATTTTAACAAGTTTATTGTTTTTATTATGTGCTCTATTATTTCCTTAAGCGATATTAACCTAAGTAATACTAAATTCAGTCAACAAATATATATTTTAGCCATTTATTATAGAACTATATTCTGGTGTCCATTTTTACAAAACAGCGGCAGCTTTATATACGCCTCAATAACACTCGTTGCAAAGCTTTGCTTTTTGCAGTAGGAATACTAGTTACGTAACCAACTGAGTTAAACACCCAACAATCAAGTTGAGTTAGTCTGAATCCTTTTTTTCTCAAAAAAAAAAAAAAAAGATATTATTTTCATTATCAATAACATGCATTTTATTAATTGTTTTCATGATGAAAAACGTTTCCTATAACCGAGTTAAACACCCAACAACCGAGTTGAGTTAGTGAAGTTCTTTTTTTAAAAATTAACATATTTTTTCGTTATTAATATTACACATTTAACTAATCATTGTCACGATGAAAAACATGTTCCCTACTTTTGCGTGGTAGTCATTTTGATTTGTTTGTCACTTTTATTTTAATTTTTTTGTAACTTCCCATTGTTTCCGCACTTTTGTATTTCGGATTATTAATATTGGGAATATAGTAAACCGTTTTGCTACAAAAATTATCCAAATTGACAAAAGCTCAAAAACTCTGTTTTACCCTTTTGCCAGAGTAACAAATATGAAGAAAAAGAATTTTAAGTTGCGAGTAAATCGAAAACCACAAACCTGTCACCAAAAAGTTTTATTATATTCTCAATATTAATAATCCAAAATATAAAAGTGCGGAAACAACAGGAAGTTACAAAAAATGAAAATGAAAATAAAAGTGATAACCATAACCTCAAAATGACTATTACACGAAAGTAGAAAATGTGTGATATTAATTACGAAAATATATTTTTTTTTTTTTAAACAAGGAACTTCAGAATTTAACTCAATTTAGTTGTTGGGTGTTTAACTCGGTTGTAAGAAAAGTTTTTCATCAAAAAATAATTAATAAAATTGATGTTATTAATAATGAAAAGAATATAATTTTTTTTTTTTAGAAAAAAAGGATTTCAAAACTAACTGAACTCATTTGGTTAACTAGTATTCTGTAAAAGCTAACCTTTGTAATGAGTGTTATTGGGGCGCAATATATAGCTGCTGCTGTTTTGTAGAAATGGACGCAAGAATATATTTCTGTGATAATTTGTATTATTATTTTTTTTAATAACCTGTAACCATAAAATCTTATATTTAAAATTTGCTAAAATAATCAAAACTAGCTTAAAGCAGATGAACCAAGTTTTACTTTTCCCTATAGCTCCCGATTTCAATTCTTTTGGAGATATCAACCTGTATATTTCATTTGGTTCTTAATGGACCACATTTCAACAAAATTTAATCAACATTGTTAATACTGATTTTGAAAAATTTCAAATTTTAACACTTTCCTAAAAAGGGGTTTCAAAAAACTTATCTTTTCTAAAATTAAATAATGGTCTTGAAATATGGATATTCAAGAAAAACACTTTTTTGAATTCATTGGACCTTAAATAGTTGATCTGTCTTGTTCGTATAATTTTGTGAGCCAAAAATGTTTTTTGACCACAGATGCCGAAGCTTGAAATCAAGAGTAACGCTCGCCCTTCACTGTATGCATATCCTCCTCCTCTAGAAGAGAAGAAGCGTGAAGAGAGGGAGAAAGTAACAACTGCAGTGCTGAGTATTGCTGCGCGAGCCCGTCGTCGCGGCGCCAAAACATCTGAAGCCAGCACACCAGTGGCCACTGAGAAAATGGATGTGGTCAGTATTTGTTCCTTACATTTGTTAAATGTTTTTGTCAACAAAAGTTTATTTAGGTTGTCACTAAATATTGATTTTTTAAAATTGATTTCCTGTTTGATTTCAGGATGAAGTAAAGGAAAAAGAAGAGGAAAAAGAGAAGAAAGAAAAGGAGAAAGAAGAGAAGAAACCGGAGCCAACGTTTGAGATTATCTCGAACCCAGCTAGAGTGATGAAACAGCAGGTTTGTTGTCAGAAGTAGGCCTTACCTAACCTGATCCCTAGTGTGACAAGTTAAATATTGGTTTATAAGTGTTCCTAATTTCAACATTAACCCTTCAGCGCATAACTTCTTTTTGTACTACTATAAAATAATACTTGTGCTGCAGTTTTCACCAACACAAGTCGCTTTATTTTTTAAAACATTAAAACTGCCATATAACTCAGTTAATAATACTGATGTTTTAATAATCGTTTTACCACTCTATAGCAAATAAGTCGTGGTTTCATTTAAAAAAAGTTATAAAAAATATGCACTATGATTACATTTAAAAAAATTCTATTAAAACAATAAATAAACTTATATATAATAAACAATAAACTGTTGGAAAACTAAACTTAAAAATAAATATTTCTGTTATATACCTAATTCTGACATAAATCAGCAGTCAAGAATGAAAACAAACATCTGTTGCCAAGATTATTTGAACTTTATAAGGGGGAATAAACAGCTGTTCTGGCAATAATAATAAAGGAAAATAATATGCAATATACTCCAAAACATTCTAGAGCCAAAATATACCATCTAATACGCAAACAATATGTAGGAACATATTGTACTTAATCGTGCATATGCTTACATCGTAACACTACAGTAATTGATTTTTATTTTTTGTTTAACGTCCAACTATTGTGCACACCTGGGCTAATGCAGACGATGGGATGATTTATAGCGTATGAAAATGCCAAGCCCTGGCCGGGAATCGAACCCGGGTCGTCGGGGTGAAAGCCCAGTACACTATCAACTAGGCCACCGAGGCGGCTGACCGTAATTGAAATTACAGCATATAATGCGACTTGTTAACATGTTGAAGGGTTAATTTTGTAAATTTATTGTTTGTTAATATCCTTTAAAATAGTACTTTTAAGAATTCTAATTCACTTATCAATTCGGTTTTGAATTATTCATAAAATCTCAACAGTCTGTATTTTGTCTGAACACTGTCGCCAAAAGTTATTGTATGAAAATTTTCTGTCTATTTTGTATTTCTGTTCAACATGGTCTTGCAATGGCTGTTGAAACTTTCACAGTGTTTGAGTATCTGGATGAAGTATCTGGATGTACACCATGAGATGAAGTAAAAGTGAGATCTAGTGTCGAATTTAAGACTACCTTACTCTTTCTCCGTCGCCTCTTTTCAAGCATAACATCTATCGTTCTTAAAAAAAAACATTGTAAAATCTGGAAATAGATTTATTATAAGAAAAGTCTACGAAAGGAAACTGAAAATGCAGTAAATCCATTAGGTATCACATTGAGGATGTAAAAGAGGCCAGATTAGTTGGTGTTAATTAAAAACAAAGTATATTTTAACAGTGCATATTGACAATTCATTTTATTGTACTTAATATGTTTCATTAATTGTTCAACAGGAAAACAAAACAAGATAAAAAAATATCTTCGTCAAAACTATACACATGAACAATATTTTTTTTGTTTATACTGAACATCCATATTTTATGTCAGTTATACTAGTGAGGACAAGGCATCAGCATTGACAGCAGTAACTGCATCTCACACCCACTATCCTGAGATGTGCAGTTCAGAGACACAGCACACCAGCTGGTCAAAAAAAAAAAAAAAAATAGATACAGAATAAATTAAAATAGCTAAAAAAATGTTTATTTCTATTTCTTAACTATTATTAACTGAAGCAGCCGTTTGAAATTTCTATAAACTGCATTGCATTCTGTTACAGTTGAAAGTGTTGGCGTTTGTGGATCAGTCTACGTATGTACCGCTGAAGGATGTGACCATCGGAGGGATTATAATGGTACAACACGTCAAGCCTGGATCTGAAGAGGAGCTGGTCGAACCGGTTGCAGGTACTGTACACATTTGTTATTCATTCGTAATTTTTTTGCCGACACTCACTGCTATAAAGTGCATCTTTCAGATAGTTTTGGATCTTAGTAATGGAACTATTCAGATATTCTTATTTGAATAAAATTATTTTCCTGATAATCAGATTGAAAATGGAAAACCATATGTGCTTGCATTATTTAAAAGAAATTCCTTTAATCTCTTAACTGAATATGACGAATATTCAAACGGATTCTTAATTTTGTAATGACGCATATGGCCTTCCATAGTCAAGTATTTTTTTTTCATTCCCAATTGAAGTACACTAGAGATCACTATGAAGCTTGGTGGGATTTAATACCATACTCAAAGGATCTACAGTATTGTGTAACTAAGTTTCATAGTAGATTAGTTTCCTCAATGAGTTCGACCAGTCCACTGACCGGTTCGTTTAGCATAGGTGTTCTCAACGGGGTCCAGGTGGCCCCATTGAGGTCTATTGAATTATGAAGGGGTCGATTGAATTCGGGGGGAGTGTCGATGAAATAAATTACATTTTTAACCCCTTAACTCGCACTTCATAAAAAACATTGTATAATTTTTTTTTTTTATTTGCTTTTATATTTCTGCGCTTTCTGATGTAACTGTGTCTGTGTCATCGTACTGCCTATCTGCATTGGTATTTTATTGAAATTTCTGCTTCTATGAACATAATTATATCTTTAATTTATATCTAATAATACAAAATAAAAATAATTTAAAAAAATTTTATTACTGAATTTCTCCTAATAAAAGTTTCACTTGCGGTGATATTTGTGCAACACATTGTAACATATGGGGGTCTACAGAAATGTATTTAGGAGGTTGAAGCAGAAAAAAGGTTGAGAAACCCTGGTTTAGCAGGTCTTTGGGGTCCTGGAAACTAAACACTTCACATTCTGCCTGAAAGAGCCTAACAGTCATAGATTGTATGAAATTTACTATCCATCCTACTTAACATATACACAGTTTTTCTGTGATTAATTCCTACTCTGTTCAGTTGCATTCTCAGACCACAGGATCTCAACTGCCCCCTCCAAGTCTAATCTGGAAGAACAACTTTCATTAGATGTTCTTGGCTGACAACTCCTTTGTCTCGGAGTGTAGTTTTTTTGTCAGCGCTGTCATCACAGCACTGTAAGGCTTGGGTTTCACACCCCCAAGGTTTGATCCCTGGGAGAGCTGCTGCTTCTGTTTTGATTAGAAGCTCCTTTGTTACAGTCTTCTGTCATCTATGTTAGCACTTTGCACTCTTAATAGACTTTAGTACGTATACAAACCCCTATCTGATTTCAGACAGGACATCACCGTACTGATTTGAGATGTTCCACTCCATCTCTCATGTCTTCCACTGCAGTTTGGGTAGGTCCATGTAGCGTTCCCTTAACCTGCTGCGTGGGTTCCATGTTGTTTCACTCCTAAGCTCCACTTTTGTCATGCAAAGTCTATTTGGGACAGATAGAGAAGCTGTAGATCATGTACTCTATGATTGTAAGGCTCCTTCCAGCAGGTGAAGGGTGTGAAGCTCATTTAAATGAGCTAGTCAGTCAGTGGACCGGTTAAACTCAGTGAAGTGAGGGAATCTGGCGTATTAAGCCTGTAAAGAAGCTTAATTACACAATAGATCTTTCACAGTGCCAGAGGCTGTTAAACACTGTAACTTATAAATATCAGTATAATCTAACCTATTTTGTATAACCTGTAAAGTTGGCAATCATGGTTTACACATACCAGTTTACTGCCTTGTAGTACGCCAGCTGAAATATCTGTTTAGTGGCAGTTATTTTGTCTCTATGGTAAGGTTTTGTCCTGTAATATTAAGTTTGATTGCATAATGTTTTTTTTTTTTTTGAAAAAAATGTAAATGCTTTGAATCGCTTCAGTAAATACTTGGTAAAATAAATATTAAATACTGAAATAAAAATTAATTGTTCCTTTACCAGTCAAAATAATCTCCGTAATTAAGTAGTAATTGTACAAGTACAGTAAGAATTTATGAAATGGCATTCACACACATACTACAGTATTGTTATTATTAGAATTTTAAATCATAGGAAATACATTTTTGAGTTTATTTATTTTTTACCAATTTGTGTTTCAGCATTTGGACCCAAACCAGATGAAGACAAAGAACCGGAACCTCCAGAGCCATTTGAATACACTGAAGACTAAACTGGTTGGTTTGGTTTCCATTTAAAATGCTTAACCCTGATAAAGGCTATTTCTTAATTTGTTAGATAATTCCAAGTATTTTCATTTGCATTTCCTTTCATTTATATTGTCGTTTAGTTTGCGATGTGTTCAAAATAAATAAATCCAAGCATCAGAAAAAGTTGTATTGTTTTTGTTGAACCTTTTTCGGTAACATCTTTCTTTTAGCCCATATACTACCAAAGAACCGTTTCAAAATTGATAGTTTAAAATTTTGTTTACAAATTTTTATAAAATATTAAACTATGGTTATAATCTTAATATATAAAAGAAGTACTGACTGACTGATTCATAATCAGTGCAGAGCCAAAACTATTTTAGCTAGCGACTTGAAGTTTTCAGGGTACATTTATGTTACCATATAGGCGTGCACCATATAAAGTATTTTGAAAAAATTTGATTTTAACGCCATTAAACTGCTTACCCAGTCCAAAACAACGTACAGCCAATACTATTATAGCTAGAGACTTGAAATTTTCAAGATATTTTCTTACAATAATGTCAAGGTGCACTAAGAAAGGATTTTGCAAAAATTTGATTTTGACGCCATTAAACTGCTTACCCAGTCCAAATTTATTAATCAACGTACAGCCGAAACTATTATAGCTAGAGACTTGAAATTTTCAAGGTACCTTCTTACAACAATGTTGAGATGCGCTAAGAAAGGATTATGAAAAAAATTGATTTTAACGCCATTAAACTACTTACCCAGTTCGACTTTAATAATCAACGTATAGCCGAGATTATAATACCTAAAGATTTGAAATTTTCAGGGTTACCACCACGTGTAGGGGTGCACTGAAATACGATTTTCCAGTATTCAACCCATAAAGAGGTAAAAATGAGGTACAACAATTTTTATGGGAAAAATATGTTTTTCATCTGACCTATTTTTCCCGGTAAAGAACCTTTGCCGAAGCGCGACATTAAATATTTAATACAATTTTTCAAAACATTGAAACAAGTCAGATAAAAATTTAAGATATTATAAAGACAAAAAAACAAAAAATTAACAATACAAAATACAATATCAACTATAAATAAATAGTTTCTTAAAACTAGTTAACAATAATATAAATCTTAAAACAACATACACACAAAGTTATTGTAGGCTGTATATTGGCCATACAACAATAACAAGATAAATAAAAGAAATATTAACGTTCCCAAAAATTAATTAACAAAATAAAAACAACTTAAAAATAAATTAATAAATAACAAATATAAACAAACTTTTAATGGCTGTAAAGGAGCCCTACAACAAGCAATAACAAATGTATAAATTAAATTTTATTTAAAAAATTCAGACGATGAAGGAAGTCTAGGACCCGGTCAACGGCCGAGGCACTATCTCCCAACATCGGCTGCAAACATTCGCTCAGACCACACATAACACGTAAATTTTGGAAACCATCACAATCGAGCAATATATGTCTCATCTGATCTTCTTAAAACGTAACATAGTCACTCTTAAATATAAGTAATGAAATATATTTTTCACCATTTCCCAAAACTCATCCCCTAAAGAGATTGAAAGGGGGTAGACAATGTAAAAAAGCGGTATACAATTTTGCATTGAAAAAAAAATATTTGTTTTGGATCGAATATTATAGAAGTATGCTATGAAACACAAATAGTGAAACCTATATTTCAACATTTTTCCGAATTCATTCCCTAAAAGAGTATAATTCATGTAAAAAAGGGGTATAATTGGAGAGCTTTTCTTAAAAGTGAACAAAATATTCTAAAACACAAATTATATAATTGTGTTAATTATAATTATAAATTGAGCTTCAACCCCCCAACGAATTCATCCCTTAAAAGGACAAAAATATAAAAGAAGTATAAATGTTTGTATTGGAGAAAAATATTTTGTTACAGATTTTCTTAAATTCGAATGGAAGACGTTTGAATAAAACAACATATTCAAGTTATAATATGTTTTTATATTCACTGTAAAATAATCACGATTTTAGATGATCACTCTTTTATTAATATATTTTTTTATGTTTCTAAACTATTACATTACTGAAACAGTTTAAGTTTCGTGTGTGAAGCCACGACGGGTAATTCTAGTGGAATTATAAAAGACAAACTCTTTGTAATTTGTATCGGCATGAAAATATTTTATAATTACTTCAAAGTTTATTGCTGGTTCTGTCCAATCTTCCACTGTCATGCCTGGGATTCTGTTCAGAACTGAACTATATTTGTTACATAACTGCATAAAGTTCAGAGTGATAGGCAGTTGTCACCATCACAACCAGAGCTAAAAAGATTTATACAACTACCAAGCCATCAGTTGAAAGTAAATCTTCATTAAAAAATTACACAGAAATTTTTAAGGGCTATCAAAGCTTTGACAGAAGAAGTAGCTCAACCAATATACTTTTTTCTCTATTTTATGAGGGGGGACCCAAAAGTAATGGGAATCGGGCTGATGAGGAAAGAGGGTGGGCCAGAGAGGGAGTTTCAAGTCACATTGCTACACGTCATTGTGCGATGTTAGTTCGCTGGGAGTGGATCAGTTCATCCATGAGAACTTTTGTTGTGAAAGACCTTTTTCTATTTCGGCGAAAACGTAAAATGGCTGATTTCCGGGAGCAACGTGTGGCTGTGAAATTTTGTTTCCTGTTAGGGAAAATGCCCATGGAAACTCTTGTAATGCTTAAAAGAGCTTATGGGGAAGCTGCTTTAAGTAAAACATGTGTCTATGAATGGTTTCAGTGTTTTAAAAAAGGAGAAATGTCGACTGAAGACCAGCCACATTCTAGGCGCCCTTCAACGTCAAGAACCGATGACAACGTTGAGATATCAACACTCTGGTTCGTGAACCATTGATCAATTAGTTGCAATGTCTGGGTTGACTTTGGAGTTCAATCCAGGGGATTTGTGCATGAGAATAGTTGCAGCCAAACTTGTTCCACGCCTTCTCACAGTCAAGCGCCGACTTCATGCCTGTTTCGACCTGCAAAATCAGCTGCAAGAGGACCCAAAATTTTTTTCTAAGGTCATAACTGGTGATGAATCATGGTGTTATGGATGTAATCCTGAAACAAAACAGCAATCAAGCCAGTGGAAGACAGCTCAGTCTCCTCGACCAAAAAAAGGCCGCATGGTAAAGTCAAACATCACAAGGCAATGCTCATTTGTTTCATTGATTGCCAAGGTGTTGTGCACTCAGAATTCATTCCTCCGGGCCAAACAGTTAACCGACATTTCTACTTGAGGTTTTGAATAGGCTGGAGGAGAGCATTCAAAGAAAAAGGGCAGATTTGTGGCGCAGGGGATTGGTTCTTCCATCATGACAACGCACCTGCCCACACCGCCCTGTCTGTGAAGCAGTTTTTGACAAAAAATGGTATGACATTAATTGCCCACCCCCTTTATTCACCGAATCTCACTCCCTGCGGCTTTCCCCCGACTCAAAACGGATATGAAAGGTAAACGTTTTGAGTCTGTGGAAGAGATGAAACAAAAATCGCTGGATGGACTAAAGAATTCCATTAAGTGAATATCAACAATGTTTTGAACAATGGAAGAAATGATTAGTGAAGTGCATTACAGTTAATGGTAATTATTTTGAAGATGACCAAAATTTGGTGTAAAAATATTGAAAAATATGACCAAATACCCGTTTATTTTTTGGTCCCCCTCGTATATCAATCCACGTAAATTACAAGCAACTCTAACTTCTAGTCCTTCAAGAACAAAATCCGCAATAAAAATCTGCGAAAGAAATTTATGCTTCTTTTGCCTAAGTAAGAAACTATAAGTTTGTTGTGGGCAGTTTTATATTAGTTCTAGCAGAGTTTCATTCATACTTATTGACAATAGTCGGACGTTAAACACAAAAAAAAAAAAAATCATATTTATTGATTTTAGCCTCTACTTTCCTCCAAGTTAAGACTTTCAAAACAATGATATGATCAATCTAATATTCTAGTTACAAACTATAATTCTATGTTAGGGAGTTTTTACAGACCTCCATACATCGCAGGCTTCTACTTCCTGTTGTTCTTTATCTGTTCGGACAAATTATTTAGAAGCATGTACAAATGCTTAGGCAGAAGTTAATCTATGTTTTTACAACAAAGTATAAGTAGTCTGTAATATCTAATCTGCACAACAGTGATCATACTTTAATTAATGTTCCCTTTTGTAAAATCTACCACCCAAATTATCATGTCACCTGATTGTTTCTCAAAAAACCACAATTCGGAGAGTATACAACATCATTTCACAAGATACTGAACATATTAACAGCATTACACATAACTTAATATCAAACATTCTGCATTTAAGCTATTGGCGAACATTGTTTGTAATTAAGTCAATCTACTTCTCCCTTGATGAAATGTCAAATGTAAGAAAGTTTACGCAGAAAATGTCTAAAGCGAATATAGGCGAACAAGTTGTACCTTAGATTAATATTACCTACAAAAATAAAATTTAATATTGCTGTATCACTGATGAAAATGAAAAGTTCTGTATTTAGTGATAAAGAGAACGTAGTGCTCAGCAATTCCAACAGATAACACACAAATCTTTCGAGTTATAATTTTAAAATTCCTGCCAAATAATATCTTGTTAAATTACTTGTGGCCGATTTACAGGTAAAAAATCTCTCTTAAAATATACGTACGGTATCGATTGGCAAGAATTTTTTTTAAAGATAAAATAAGTGCTACGTTACAATTAACAATCTGTTACCAACAATAATTAAATGCAATTTCTAACTGGAATATTTTAAATCAATGTGGTGAAATAATATACTTTTTTTAGTTACAAAAAAATGTATGCTGTTAAAAACTTCCCGCCAAAAATTTATTATGCTATTTTGATAAAAATATTTTTTTAGTCAAATCGTACAACATTAATTTGCAACAATTTTTTGTAATACACAAATAACGTGTACTGAATATCATGCTAAAAATTCATAGTACAATTATAATTGAATCAGTCAAACATGATTGCATTTTTTTTAAGGCGAAAAGCACATTAAGGCTATCATCGCCTAAACACAGCTACTAACGAAACAACAGGGCGATAAAACTTAACATTACTTACAAACTAGATAATATTTACAACAAGAATAAATAACTTAAAAACAAAACAATATAAAGGTGGACTGTAAAGGGGTCCTAATCAAACAGGAAGATAATAAATATTATGAAAAACAATAAAATTACCTAAAACTAATTAACAAGAATATAAACTATAAAAAATATATAAAAACTAAGGATAAAAATAAAATTAAATATATTGATATATATGCAAGCGCCTCAGGAAAGCCAAAACGCGATCAATGATTGACGAATCGTCTCCCAAGATAGCCTGCATACAGTTTCCTAATGCATATATTGTACTCATTTTTCTCAAATAATCGCAGTCTAAGAGCAAGCGTTTGACTGTGATGGTTTCTCCACAGAGTTGGCATGTAGGTGGCTCCCCGCGTCCCATTAGAAAGCCATGTGTCAGCAACAAATGAGGCTTTTAACAACAAACTCCTCCCTACGACTTATTCTTGCAGAC
Source organism: Callitettix versicolor (assembly GCA_022606455.1). NCBI lineage: Eukaryota > Metazoa > Arthropoda > Insecta > Hemiptera > Cercopidae > Callitettix > Callitettix versicolor. The sequence continues at coordinate 16,649,524 of CM040186.1, forward strand.
GACCCCCATGGGCGAACATTATGTTTAATTACCCTCAATTTGTCAAACATGATTGCAAGAGCTTGTGTAGGAGCAAGTAAAATATGCAAGAGCAGATGAAATTTGTAAGTGCCAAGAGTAAATGAAATGAAATGGGCAATGAAATTACAAAGGCAAGAGCTGCCGGCGGAGGCAGCTGAAGTGAGCAGCTGATGGGCTTAGCGATCCCACCATACCTCTAGCTCATACTATTCTCACTCATCTACACACATACATTCACTACTCTACTTAGCTTGGCTAACTCTAAAGTGATCCACTCTAGTGCAGTCAATAACACCAGCCTATTGGTGTAACAAATGGAGCTCTGGGATACCTGGCACCTCCCAGTTTATCTTAGTCTTACATGCATGCAGGGCTGTGTTCCCTTAGCTACTTGTGGATGTTCCAATAAGAAAAATATAATGAGCACGACCTCACCATGCAACAAAAAGTTTAGCCAAATGGAGTATAACCTCCAAATTATTTTGTTTACTAATTAGAAGTGATGGAAGGAGCAGCCAACCTTAAATCTTCTTCAGATCTTAGATGTTATGAAGAGATTAGGACTGGAGTTTGTGACGTAACTCAAGTTCTCAGGAATATAGAAAGAGGCACAATAGATTTACAAAGGTCACATGCATATTGTAAAAGTACCCTACAAATTCATTTCTTCATTCATTCAAATAAAGATCAAATAAAATGGAAAGAGCTATTAAATTACAAGGGCAAGTTTCAGTGCAAGAGACAATGAAATTAAATGCCAGTTTAATGCTTTAAAAATACAATTAAATTAAAGTGCAAGTATCAGTGCAAGGGAAAATGAAATTTAAAGAGCACTTAAATTACAAGGGCAAGTTTCAGTGCAAGGGACAATGAAATTAAATGCCAGTGTAATGCTTTAAAAAGGCAATTAAATTAAAGTGCAAGGGAAAATGAAATTTAAAGAGCACTTAAATTACAAGGGCAAGTTTCAGTGCAAGAGACAATGAAATTAAACGCCAGTTTAATGCTTTAAAAAGGCAATTAAATTAAAGTGCAAGGGAAAATGAATTTAAAGAGCACTTAAATTACAAGGACAAGTTTCAGTGCAAGAGACAATGAAATTAAACGCCAGTTTAATGCTTTAAAAAGGCAATTAAATTAAAGTGCAAGGGAAAATGAATTTAAAGAGCACTTAAATTACAAGGACAAGTTTCAGTGCAAGAGACAATGAAATTAAATGCCAGTTTAATGTTTTATAAAGGCAATTAAATTATAGTGCAAGGGCAAATTAAATGGAAAGAGCACTTAAATTACAAGGGCAAGTTTCAGTGCAAGAGACAATGAAATTAAATGCCAGTTTAATGCTTTAAAAATACAATTAAATTAAAGTGCAAGTATCAGTGCAAGGACAAATTAAATGGAAAGAGCACTTAAATTACAAGGGCAAGTTTCAGTGCAAGTGACAATGAAATTAAATGCCAGTTTAATGCTTTAAAAAGGCAATTAAATTAAAGTGCAAGGGAAAATGAATTTAAAGAGCACTTAAATTACAAGGACAAGTTTCAGTGCAAGAGACAATGAAATTAAATGCCAGTTTAATGTTTTATAAAGGCAATTAAATTATAGTGCAAGGGCAAATTAAATGGAAAGAGCACTTAAATTACAAGGGCAAGTTTCAGTGCAAGAGACAATGAAATTAAATGCCAGTTTAATGCTTTAAAAATACAATTAAATTAAAGTGCAAGTATCAGTGCAAGGACAAATTAAATGGAAAGAGCACTTAAATTACAAGGGCAAGTTTCAGTGCAAGAGACAATGAAATTAAATGCCAGTTTAATGTTTTATAAAGGCAATTAAATTATAGTGCAAGGGCAAATTAAATGGAAAGAGCACTTAAATTACAAGGGCAAGTTTCAGTGCAAGTGACAATGAAATTAAATGCCAGTTTAATGCTTTAAAAAGGCAATTAAATTAAAGTGCAAGTATCAGTGCAAGGGGAAATGAAATTTAAAGAGCACTTAAATTACAAGGGCAAGTATCATTGCAAGAGACAATGAAATTAAATGTGCGTTTAATGCTTTAAAAAGGCAATTAAATTAAAGTGCAAGTATCAGTGCAAGGGAATATGAAATTTAAAGAGCATTTAAATTACAAGTGCAAGTGAAATTCCAGTTGATTGAGCAAGTCAAGTGCAAGTAACATTCTTTAGATGATTGAATTAGCTATGTTTATTACACATATTGAATTATTTATTGTTAAACCTTACCAATTATGAAAGTACAGTATATGGTTTCTTCAGTAGCCAACCTTTGGGAATTTGTTCTAAAAATTGTCGAATCATTTTAAACTTTTCTCACTTAACAAACAACAGAGAATATTTTCACGTACAGCAAAACCTTTTTTAAAGTCCCACCCATAGTGCTTGCATAATGCTCACTGTTAGACATTACAAGAAATGTAATCAGCCGTGCAAACACTGACTTAAAGAAAGTTGAATACAACCCACTCGCCCAGTATTCTGGACACATACATGAGCCTCCCTCTCTTTTTCTCTGCATATAAATAAGCTCATTACCTAAGCAAATTGAAGGTAAGATATTTGAAAAATGTCTTTCAAGAATTTAGTGTAGCCAGTGAAACCTCAACTTGGTTATAATCATTTGGATCAAGTTAAATAATTTTAGTTTGCAGTAGTAGTCAGTAGGTAATAATGGTTGTACGCTCATTTAGCTCTAGAATGCACTCATCTCTTCGAAGTTGTTTTTTTTTAATTTCAAGTTTGAATCAGATTGGCTTTATTTCACGAATCAGTCTTCCAAATTATGTTAAAACATTGGCTTGCAATCCCTATATTAATAATTATAGAAGTTATGTTTGTAATTAATGATTTTATTTTAAAACCTTTAACCTGAATTGCAAGTTCCTTCTTGATATCCAAGAAGGAAAAGTCGAAAACAGACTTTTTGATCTTGTATTTCTTAAGTTAAATCTGTTTAGGGTAAATCCTTTTCCCGGCGAAAAACCTTTAAGGTTATCATCGCCGAGGCGCGACATTAATTACAAAATATAATTTTTGAAAACAAAGAAACAAGTCAGATAAAAATTTACGATATTATAAAAACAACAAACAAAACAATAACAATACAAAATACAATAACTATAAATAGATAGTTAACAATAATATAAATCTTAAAACAACATACACACAAAGTTATTGTAGGCTGTATATTGGCCATACAACAATAACAAGATAAATAAAAGAAATATTAACGTTCCTAAAACTAATTAACAAAATAAAAACAACTCAAAAATAAATTAATAAATAACAAATATAAACAGACTTTTAAGGGCTGTAAAGGAGCCCTACAACAAGCAATAACAAATATATAAATTAAATTTTCTTTAAAAAATTCAGACGATGAAGGAAGTCTAGGACCCGGTCAACGGCCGAGGCACTATCTCCCAACATCGTCTGCAAACAGTTGCTCAGACCACACATAACACGCAAATTTTGAAAACCATCTCAATCGAGCAATACATGTTTTATTGTGATGGTTTCCCTACAGAACTCGCATTCAGGTGGGTCCCCGCGTTCCATCAGAAATCCATGCGTTCACATGGAGGTTTAGGGTAAAAAGCCAACATTGTGAATTCATCATCTTAGGGAGAGAATGATTAAAAAACATTTCTTATTCCACCTTTAGGGCACAAGATGAATAATTGTACCAAATTCCAGGTCTAGGTCGTTTGGATCTCAAGATTCCGTGATCAGTAAGTCAGAGAGTAGTATATGGTTTATATATATATATATATATATATATATATATATATATATATATATATATATATATATATATATTAAAACTGTTTAGTTAAATATCAATTACTGAACACATTCATAATGCATTACCGAAACGTTCATACTATGCATGTAAACTTAAAGTTTCCAGAACGAAGCTATCGCAAGAAATGCTAGTTAAACAGGATTCCCTAAAACAAACAACTGTTAAACCAATCCTGATTGTTACTGAAGTGTGTAGGAAACTGAGATCCCACAATCGATTCACCGACTGCCAATAGCACAAGATGCGTCAATATAATCAAGTTTAAGTAGCACGTACACTAATGCATTGTGTGAATACCACTAGAAGCATGTGACTGTAACACTGCAATGTACTTGGGTTGCATTAGATCTCCAAACTTCAGTGTGTATTGTAATAGAGGGTTAGCCTCTAGCCATCGGCTGGGTCGACCTGACCACTGAGATCCAATTGATGTTACTCTTGACCACTCGCTCAATGATCGACGATCCTTTTGAAACCACAATGAAATTTGACACGCAACTGACTCTTAGCGTCCTAATTTATCACTAAAAAAATACAGTTTTGGTGGATTTCCATTGGGGATTGATCATAGATATATTCTTCAGTGCTTCATACATTGTGAGTACGAGTTTGGCAAAACCCGAAATGTCATAGCTGGATCTAACCTTTTGTCGTTTGTGTTAGATTACAACCCCAGTAGCACACATTGTTGGCCTAATGTTGGGATTTTGTCGGCAAAGTTGGGCAATGGTTAGTTAATACGCCAACGAATTATCTTCAATGGGCCAACGAGCTGTTTGTTTGCTAGGCCAACTGTTACATTCATGAAAACCTCTGCTGTTGGCCCAACATTAATTCTTAGTTGGCAGAAAATATAAAAAATATTTTGTTCAAATAAATATATCTAAATTATAATTATTCTAAAAGTTTAAAAATAGTGTCATATTTGTTAGTATAATAGTATTACATCGATGTTGTAAAATTTACTGCAAAGTGCAAGCACACGTGATAAATTACACAGAATTGCCAACAACAGAACAATTTTTTTTTTTTAGCATAATTGTGAACAGAATAATATTATACCTTTAATTACTATACTAACAATAGTGTTATAATGATTAATTTTTTTTAAATCTTATTTTATTTCTACTTAACTATAATCATTTACTATGGATGATTTTATGATGTACTTCTTATTTAAAATATTGCCAGCACTGTGGAAAAGTGAAAGTATGTCCGTTACTCGTTTAGTTCTTTGTTGTCACGCCACAGTTGCAAGTTGCACGGTCCTATGTGTACAGTACAGTTATAGTTTTAATTTGGTGCTACAGTGCTTTTTTGACTTGGCTTTTCACAAGTGTTATTTAAATAAATTTTGTTTGTGTGAATTTTGTCTCTTTTAATAAAATAACCTTGTTTCAGTAACGAAATATGCTATGTTGGTTACTTAACTAACTTTTAATAGTAGGCCTAACCCTACTAATTACCAATATGTTTAAAATAATATATTATATTTAATTGATTAGTGAACTTAATAATAATAACAACTTCTCTACATTCGCGAACACATTTGAATACTTTTTCTTATCAAATTCAATATGTATTCTTACTCGAAATAATATGTACATTATAATATATAATTAAAAAGCTAAAGTAGGCTACTTATTAATATGTTACTTTGAGTAAGAATATTATACATTTGATAATAAAAGATATTCAAATGTGTTCGCGAATGTAAAGAAGTTATGATTACTATTAAGTTCACTAATCAATTGAATAGAAATATAACACTCTAAACATGTTGGTAATTAGTAGGGTTACCATTGAAAGTTATTTGGGAGTAAGTTGGACCAATAATTTCTTTGTTGATTTTTGGTGATGTTTAATTGTTGGCCCTATGTTGGGATTTGGTTCGTTATTAATTGGTAGGCATTTGTGCCAATTTTAACCGTTGCCCAACCGTGTGTGAAAACAAAGTACCAACAATGGGCCAACAAAAAATGCTACTGGGGAAGCCAAGATGGAACAGCATACGACAAAGGCTACCTGACTAAGAAAAAACTTAGCTTAAGTATACAGACTCTGGATAAAGTGACCTCCAGTTTTATTCTAGCCTTACGTATAAAGGCTCTGCATGGGTTGATATTTCTTTCCTCGGCCGCTTGTGGAATTTTGGTGAAAACGAATAAAAACCCTGCGGAATTGGCAAAAGTGGACCTAAGAAGTGGAAATAGCACGGAGGTAAAAACCAAGGCAACCCTGTAAACAAATAATTAAGATTATTACTAGAGGAAGGGATAATTCAACCCCAGACACTGCGATCGATTGACCTATTGTGAAACGTACCTCTTAAAATATCTAGTTCAGCAGATTGGTGCCCCTAAAAAGTTCCAACAACCCACTGACTAACACATTCTGCTGAAGATCCCTAGGGTCTTCGAAACCAAAAATCGCTAGCCTCCTACTAGCAAGAGCCTCACAATCAAATTATGTGACCTGTAGTTTCCTCCTCCTTCCTGCACAATCTAAAAGTTTATTGGTACAATCTCCGTGGTACACACCTATCCTGTTCATGTGCACCCTCAATCCACAGTGCCCTGTTATGAGCCCCATGATCCTCCTGAGTTGTCCAGGACAAACAGATAATTGCAACAGACTGAAAGGACGTAAAGTGGACCTATCTAACCTGCGACAGAAAACGTAAATAAAGGAGTCGAACAGATCAAGTCAGACGTCTATCAGAAGTGCAAACTGAGAAGCAGTAGCGACATCTTAGGATCAAATATTGGGGGAAATGAAAACCTTGAAGCGCTGTGTAACAGTTACCAGGAACCGTACTCCAAGACTGGAAGGCTGTTTCCGTAGTCAGAAACATTTTCACTACGGAGAAACCGTAGGCCGTGCGGGAGGGATAAGGAAACTGCAGCTAACATATGATTGTGAAGCTTTTACCGGCTGGAGACGATAAGTGTTTGTTGCTAGCTATGGTTCTGAGCGACCGGGTTAGTCTAGTCCTCTTAACGGCAGTGCAGACGATACGGAAATCACCTCTTGAAATTAAGCTTTTAAAACAAAACACGTTTACATTTCAAAGGTCGTTACTAATTTACAAGGATAAGAAACAACGATCCACAGTACGTGTTTTGAAAGTTTCTGGTGTCCAATTTAAATAATCGCGACGCGCAAATGTCTGGCTGACGTAATGTAAGCAAATTTCAGAAAATATAATATTTTTTAAATTTTTTATTTGTGCATTATAATCTGCATTAGGATTTAAATCTTTCAGATTCAATTCTCGTTGATTACGATGGTCAAATCGGATTTTCGAAGAAGTGAAGATGAAAGGTTATGATTGGTTTAATGATTTGAAATGGCCGCCATCTTGTAATTTTTAAACGGATTTCGCTGTGTGTCCAAGCTACAAATCGATTTTTATAATCAAATCAAACCGTTATAAAAAATTATAATTTAAAACATTATCAGTATCACAATAATTATATTTAACTTATGCCTATACTTTCTTGAAAATATCCAATCTAAACAGCTTTAAATCTGAATAAATTACCGTTTAACTTTAAAATATCTTTTCTCATTTTTCTAGAATGATAATCCTTATTAGACATTGTGAGCGCTCGCTGCTACCGCACCTTGCGGCAAAGTGTTGAACTACAGTTAAATAGATAACTGTCTACTTGCTCAAACGTCTTCCCCTGGTCATTGCAGTATTCGTAGCGGCAGACAGTGTAATTACTTGGATGTAGTCGCTAAAATCGAACATACTTTTGTAATGGTTGCTATACGTATAGTCCCAATGACTAAACCAAACTGAATTAAGTCAGACGTCATACGAGGTGTGTTCAGAAAGTAACGAGAATTTTAATTTTTTGTACAAAACATTTATTTATTCTTCTACATTGATGTTATCGCCTTCAAAATAGTCCCCATTGGAGATTATGCACTTGTGCCAGCGCTTCTTCCAATCCTCGAAACACTTCTCAAACTCGATCTTTGAGATAGCCTTTAGTTCTTTCAGCGATGCGCTTTTAATGTCATCTACGGCTGTAAAATGATGGCCCTTTAAGGTTCTCTTTATTTTTGGAAATAGGAAAAAGTCACACGGAGCCATGTCTGGCGAATATGGAGGCTGGGGCATTGTTACAGTACTATTTTTGGACAAAAATTCACGAACAAGCAAAAAAGTGTGAGCTGGTGCATTATCGTGGTGCAAAAGCCATGAATTGTTTTTCCACAGATCCGGGCGTTTTTTCGGATTGCTTCACGCAAACGGCGTTGAACTTGTAGTTAATACTCCTTATTGACCGTTTCACCTGGTGGTAGGCATGATGCACTATGCCATTAATATCGAAGAACACAGTGAGAATAACCTTCTCGTTCGACCGCACTTGTCGAGCCTTTTTCGGTCTTGGCGATCCAGAATGCCTCCAATGGGATGATTGAGCCTTAGTTTCGACGTCATATCCGTAAACCCATGTTTCGTCACCTGTTATAATACGTTTCAGTAATTCTGCATCGTCGTTGACTTCATTTAGTGACTCCTGAGCAACTTCCATTCGCCGCTGTTTTTGTGCAAAACGAATTTTGCTGCCACGCGTTTCATACACAAAACACTGGAAACAATGTCATGACATGATCCAATCGATATGCCAACATCATCAGCGACCTCTATAATTGTGATTCGGCGATTGTTCATAACCATTTCTTTCACTTTTTCCACGTTTTCATCGGTTGTTGATGTGCTGGAGTGTCCAGGACGTTCGTCATCTTCAACGCCTTCACGGCCTACTTGGAAACGCTTATACCACTCGTAAACTCTTGCTTTACTCATAGCAGACTCACCATAGGCCTTTGTTAACATTTCACACACTTTGATACACTTTATTCCATTTTGTTACGCAAAATTTGATACAAATTCTTTGATCCATTTCTTTTAACAAACGAAAATCGCCGAGCTCATAAAAATACGATAATCTTAGTGGCTGTAACAAACAAAGTAAACAATGAAAACAGCTGAAAGTTTTATCAAACTTCAAGGGCATGTATACCAACATTAAAAAAATGTTTGACAATCGGACTCTTCAAGCCCGCGAAATTTATAATTCTCGTTACTTTCTGAACACACCTCGTACTTACAGCGAGAACCATCTCGTACGATACGATTTTTTTCGGAACAACAATTACATCAAACTAGTGTAAACCGATTTTCCTCAAACAGATGTTATAAATACATTTTGACATTCCCTCAAAACAAATCTGAAGGTCATTATTTCCGTTTCAAGATCTCGAGACTGGGCCGTACTATGATAACCGTTCCAATGGTATATTTCCCGATTGAAACTCACTAACCCAATGACCTTCATAATAATGTCAATAACGGTATTGCATTTGGTTTACATTACAAACGAAATTTTATTGTAACCGGACATCCGCTATTGACCTCAACAACCAATGCAGAACAGTTTTGAAACTATCTCAGACGTTATGCTGATCGTGTCCAAACAGGCTTCGTATCCGAATTGTAGAACGGTGTGTACAAATAACACCATACACAGTGGAACAAACAAAATAATAAATTAAAGGAAGTCGATTGTAAAATATTTCAACATTTAACTTGAAAGGGTGATATTAATACTGGAATCTAGGTTAAGCGGAGTCTTTGCGAGTATTGTGAAGAACCACCGTTGGTATTCGAAGCAAATATTCTGCTTTCTGTTAATTATTAACATATTTCCAGTGTAAAATAAGGTTTGTAAATGTGTACCGATCCTGATATGTGAAACAAGTGTAGACGAGTACGTATTTAATGAGGGTTTATGTCATTGAGTGTTTTAACATTTTAGCGTTTCAAATTTTAAACCGATTATATTTAATATATTTTTTTTTATTTTAAGATGAAAATCACATTAAGGCTATTATCGCCTCCCTAAATGTAAGTGTGAGTGTAAAGTGTTAAAGTCGTATATGTAGTGTAAGTGTAAGTGTGTGTTAGACTCGGGTACCACGAGGGACGTCTAAATCCTCTCAATCCTCTGCGGGGTATATTTAATAATATGTATATATATATATATATATATATATATATATATATATATATATATATATTATTATTATTATTATTATTATTATTATTATTATTATTATTATTATTATTATTATTATTATTATATTCTGCGCATAGACCCTGTTGGATCACGCAAAGCACTCCGACTCATGTCTTGTTCCTTCTAATCCTCCACACCTCCCTCATCCTGTCTCCATGGATCCTCTTCCGCTCCTCCGTCCATTTTACCCCTGCTCTCTTTGGGATTTCACTCTCTGGGACCTTCCAACCGAGCATCTTTCTTCTGTATGCGTGCCTGTCTTCAACATCTGTTGAGTCTATTCCTGCGTCATGTAGGTCTATTCTGACTTGTGCGATCCACGACGTTGTTGATTTGACACCTTGTATATACTTGAGGATTCTGTTGGCAAGTCTCGTTGTTGGGAGTCTACTGATGTGTCCATAGAACCGAAGCCTCCTTCTTCTGATATCTGCTGTCAGGTTCGATATCTTCTTTGTGGTCTTCCGGGAGTGCAACCTGTATCCGTCTTCTGTTAATCTCGGGCCAAGGATCTTCCTCAAGATTTTGCGTTTTTCCTTCAAAATACCCTCCATGGTAGCTTTTGTGTGGAGTGCTAGCGTCTCGCTTGCATATAATACCTTAGGTTTTATGACTGTGTTGTAGTGTCTGATTTTTGTGTGCGTCGACATACATCTCTTATTGTAGATATCACGCATTATACCAAGAGCCCTCTTCATTCTCAGTAGCCGAACCTTTTGCGCAGCCTTTTCGCCACCTGTGGGTTTAAGAATTTCTCCCAGATATTTGAAGTGCTTGACTCTGTTTATCTTACCATATTTTGTGTTTAGTTCTTGAATATTTAATTTTGTACAGAAGAATTCGGTTTTTTAAACGAGATCTGTAGACCGACCCTCTCTTCACATTCCTTTAGGAGGGAACACATCCCTATCTGTTTAATCGCTGTTGTTTCATTATCTGTGAGTATGGCCAGGTCATCTGCAAAAGCTAGGCACGCGATTTCTGTGTTGTCCTTAGGTCTTCCAAGTCGAACTGGTTTCCAGTGCCCTTCAATTTTTAATTCTTTCTCCCATTCCTGATAACTTTATATATATATATATATATATATATATATATATATATATATATATATATATATATATAGGTAATACTGTAGTCTAGGCATATTTGTTACTAAAACAATATTTAAGTTAAAACACGTTTTGGCGCGCCTTATTAGATTTTAGATGTAAAAAAACTCTTGATTGTTATTAATGGGTCCGTAATGTAACGACATACGAGTTGCATATGGTTCGGCCAAACCAAATTTTATCGTGTGTATTTTAATTGTGTTCAGTGTTTGTGACGTGTGTTTTCAATGTTTTGTTTAACATTGTGACGACCTCGACAGAGGGATTTGACGACCTTGACAGAGGGATAATAATAATTATTACGGCCTGAAGATGAAACAAGTTTCGAAACCGCGGTAGCCTTTACGAGGTGAGTAAATAGACCGCTAGAAGGAAGAAAATAGGCCGTAATCCTAACTATTTTTAAATGCGGTCCGGTGGCAGTGTTTCCATAATGAGATTATTATTAATTCAAAGGACAGTAGACATTGCAGTACATCCTTAATTAATTACCTAGCCACTGACCTTTACCGCACTGTAATGTTTAAGAAAATATTTACTGGATCAATTTTTTTTTGAAATTTTATAATAAAATCATTTTTTTTCCACGATACGGTCAAAATTGTGATAAGAAAACACGTCCAGCCAATATTACAAGGAACAGCCAACAACTGCATTCATCACAGTTAAATCACAAGCCGCCATCTTGAAACGGGATTGGATAGGAAATAATCTCACACATCGTTCGGACTGTGCACAAGTTGCATTCGTGCCGAATTTCAAAACAAACAGTAAATGCGTCTGGCCAGACCTACGTAAATTCGTTGTAAATCATAGGCTGCCATATTGAAACGGAAGGGAAAATGACTTACACACAGTCGTTCTGACTATACAAAATACTCGTACCAAATTTCAAAGCAATCGGTCAGTGCGTTTGGCCAAAAAAACTTATAAATATACCAACCCAATGCCGAACTGGACAGTGAAACAGAACTCACTTAGCTCGGTCAGTTAAGAACTTAATTTTTTTTAAATAAGGCTTTTGGAGAAAAGCACATAAAGGCTATCATTGCCGCCCAGCAAAATATCTTAAGAATTCCAAAAAACTGAACTCGCGTCAGATAAAAATCGTCACTCTGATTTTAACTTTTTTTATATTAAATATTTGTTTAAAATTTTTATAATAAATATTGCCAATGTTAATTTTAATTTCATCATCACCGGATATCTTTGCAATCTCCGTATACACCCTACTAGCGTTTCAAATGACATTAAAAATACGAAAATGAACCCTGGACCGCCATCAAATTGAATTTTTTAGTTTAAACGGTATTTGAAAATTCAAAATGCTGATTTATACAGTTTTTAACGCTAATCACCATGATGAAATTTAATTTGCAGACAAAAAACTTAATGACAAATTGTGTAAGGCCGCCATTTTGAAACTGGACGAATTTCGCTGGTTAACGAACTTGTCCAAGCTATTAGAGAAAACTATTTTTCCGCCAAGTTTGAATGAAATCAGGATCTATAGTTCAGAATTTGAAGGTCGCGGGTCTGGGTCTTACCATGATGGTGTTCCAATGGCAATTGGTAATTTAACACTATTTGTAATCCATTACATACACGTTTGCATATTGAACTTTTCTGTAATAAAGTGCCCTTAATTCAGAACCACGCACTCTATTGTCTGTATAAACACTGCCAGCCAGTTAACCAGCTCTATTTAGGGTTTAATGGTTAACAGTGTTGCCAAATTGCTTTTCAGTATATAGCCTACAATTATCCTTTGAGAACTCAAAATGAAATTCTAGTCTAATAGATTTCATTCGCCTGACATTAAACTGTTGAACAAAATCAGATCCAAATACATACCCAGATAAATATATAGATCATAGGAAACAACAATAATAATATAAATAAAATATAGTGTTTATTTCTATGTAATTATAAAATACAATAATTTCATTTTAAGTTAGCTTTAAGACAAAAGCCAGCTTCAAATTTTCTTTGTACAAACATTTAACATATAAAATAATATACTATACATATATGTACCACTAAATGAACGTATACAGATATCGAACAATAATTTCAAGGCGCTAGAATCAGGCGCAATTTTGTATATTTTTGAAAAAAATAAACGTTTTATCTTGATTGCAAATATTATTCTATTGTAAGCAGATAATAATATAAAACAATAATAATGTTTAAGAAAAACAAAGACTAACAATACAGACCTATAGTACATACTGTCCAGTAGTACGTTTGCTATAATTTTCTGTATATAAAACAATACACGATATTTCAAGAATGTGAAGTTATTGAATGCTACCCTAAACAATTATGATGTTCTTTCATTGTTGGCAGTGCAGTTTTACTTTTGACCTGCACACATTTACTGTTCGGTGCGCTATCTACCAACAATGTAACTGAACTAAACATGCAAGATAGAAAAGCCATTATTCCCGTGAACTGTATGACAAAAACATTTCAAAAGAAAAGAACGTATAATGCCATCGTAAAAAGCGTTTACGTAGAGTTCGAAAATGTAGCCAATTGGAGAAAGTGCTTTCAAAATGTTAACAACGACAGATATGGGACTTTTTGAGAGATATCGGCAGGATGGAAAGAGTATAAAACCATAGAATGGCGCATTCTATAAAATTTGTGACGAACGATATGTTTTAGACACGTTCAGAGAATGGCAACAAAAATACCTAAACAGATTTCAGAGTGGATACCAGGAGTAAAAACAAGCCGGACAGTCTTAGTGGCAAAGCGGAGTTTATGAAGAAATGAGACAAAGATTGGGAGTGGCGATTGAGTATTGAAAAAAGAAAAAACATCGAGTGGTTTTTATGTTTCAAGTTAGGCGTTTGAGAAAGAGATTCACAATTTCGAAACGTCATGTATTGTTCTGCATACACACAAACAAATCATGAAAATTTTCATATTAAAAAATGACTTGCCTATTAATTCCTAATAGTTAACAGGTTCTGATAAGCATATTTTAGTTTCAATTTTACACGATTTTTTCCCCGATACCGCTTGAAATTCTTCCTAAAGAAACTAAAAAACAAAAAATACTGAATCAATTGATTTTAAAGTTTATAACAGATTTTGTTCACAAAATTATATATTAGTGAATACGTTAATCGTAAAAAATTCATTTAATCTCGAAACTCATGATTTCCTGTGAAAAATTAACTTTTATTTGATATTGTGATTCTACTTTCAATTAAAACTCTACAAGAGAATTTCAGTAATAACTTGGACTAAGTCGGTGTAACCCAGCAAATTTGGTGTATTCGTCTCAAAATGGCAACCATTCGAATTCCTAAATGTACAATTTCGATAACTTGTTTTCACAATCTTATAACAAAAACAATTTGCTTAAATTTAACATGCTTTAAGTTTGAATGAACCGAAGTCAAAGTTCATTTACGATTTTGACAAAAACATTCTACTGTGATGCCATTCAATGGTTTATTATAAATTCACAAAACAGCTCCATGCAACCATTTTATCGCTGACTTAATTCTGTTTTATTTCTTAAGAATTCTTCTACAGGTTTAAAACTGTATATTTTATTAAACGGCGGCTCAGACAAATACCCATACAGTTTCCACAGCTTCCCCCGTCTAAACAGCATCCTCGTTTCTTCCCTGTCTTCGTGCAAACTTCTCTGCAGGTTTTCCTTTTCCTCGTCGTTACTCGTGATCTTAGGCATCAACTCTTCCAGCTCCTGTTTGGTTATACCGAAATGTTTCCCAAAATTTTCTTCGTACAAGACGCTGTCTTTGATCACACTGTCTGGATAAACGTCGATGTCGCTGTCCAAGGCGTCCCCGAGCACTAGAGCGCGATCCAAATTGTCGCCGTTGTACTTCAACAGTTCAATGTTCATGTACCTGATGAAACCGAAGATTCTAGTTTTATCGTGATAAGTGGTGTTGTTGTTGTGCGTTGCTAGGTGTATGTTGGTTAGGAACGTGTCGAATTTGTCGATGAATATGAAAACTCGTTTGTCGAATTGTTCGTTGAGAAGTTCCGTCAACCATCGGAAGCCGTATCGTATCCTCGTCTCGGATAATCTGGTGTGGTTGTAGCAGTGGGTGTAGAACAGTTCACGGTCCTCTGTGTCTATCCACAAGTCATTGTTATTCAAAAGATATTTATGACGGGAAAACGTGTCTTTCTGCACCTTCGCCAGTTGCAATAACATATTTTTGAAATTAGTGATATTAGTGATTTCACTGAAGTCTATAAAAACCACCGGATGTTTGCCGACATGTTCGTTGAAGAATCGCTGGTTCCGGGTCACGGTTAAGTTATTTTCCACGAACAGTTTGTAGTTTTCAGTAGTTCGCACGTCCTTCGGTTTTCCTGCTTCGTCAACGTCTATCTCCAGGAAACGCTTCATCATGTCCACGGTCGTGGATTTACCGTATCCTGGAGGGGCTGTCAGTAGGACTACTTTGTGGCTGAAGAGTTCTTGGATCAGCATGGTTTTGTCGACAAAGCTCAGGGTGTTTACTATTTTACTGAAGTCACTTGACCCAATATGGCTTCCAGTCGGGCTTTCCTGGACCTTGAAAAGAAACACAATTTACAAAAACATAAGTACTTAAATCGAATGGAATAAAAACACCTTTTCATAAACCTTCGCACATGCAATGATAGGAGACACATGTATCGATATTTACCCCGGATATCGCTTCGGAAGGCATCGATAAATCAAATTCATTAAAAAAACGGAAATTCAGCCGCCATTTTATCAATTTTGTTAATGTTTAAGTACTTAAAGACTATATTTAAAATGTAGAGAAATATTTGTTACCAAATATTTGTGAATTGTAATTCAAAAACTGGTAAGACCACTTTGAACAGTGTTCAAAATAGTTTGAACATTGAAAAATTTATTTATTTCATCATATCGGCATACTACAACTGAATGCCAAATTTTTTTTGGAAGATGTTAATTAAATACAGCAATTATAATTAACAACTGCTTTGAGGTACAAGAAATTTCAAACGAATGTTGTTTAGGGTTCAAGGAAACATATATATGTCTATATATATTCAGTTTCAACGACCAATAAAAGTGATCTAAAGATCTTTTCAAGTTCCGGGTCTTGGTCTTACCGTAATGGCGCCGCAAATAGCTCATTTTCCAGTGAAAAATCGTTAACAACAATTTTTCCAATCACAATGTTCATTTATCTACCGTCAGTACTTTTGTTAAATTTCATTTTACATCGTGAAAATAAAAATGTATATTTTAAACTCACCGTTTATCCGCCGGAGGCTTGTTACACAGACGATCTCGTGAAAACGACATATGGATGGCAAAAAGTATGACCGAAATCCCTTATAACGGAAACAGAACTTATATTTATACCGTTTATAAAATATAAACAATAAAATGAAAATGTTGTTTTTATAGGTTAGGATGAAAATACAGACAGAACAGATGAAAGAGTAAAGATAAACAAAATATATGGATTTAATTAAGGAATTATTTAAAACACTTTCTTTGTAAAATAAAAGATTTATCATAATAATGAATAAAAATATTATAATGATTTTTTTCAAATCAATTAATTTATCTCTCTGAGGCAGTTATTTATATACGGAGTTAGAAAAAATTATTACAAAAACTTTTTATTGGAAAATGAGCTATTGGAGACATACAAAACTGAGTTTCTACGTTATAACAGCAAACATATTTTGTTTTGATAACTTTTCGATTATATTCGACTAGAACTTGATCAAATTCATTAAAAGCAGTTTTTAGGGAAACCGGTTTTTATTAGTTTTTGATCGAAAAATTGCTTCACGAATAGTTTGATCGAATTTTCTTTTTGTTTAAAATTGTCCTGAGATCGTGACAGGACATGGAATATTCAAGAAGCATTTAAATACTAAGGGATTAGCTGAAGAAAACCTGAATTTCAGATCACACTATATTGTAGGAAAAGACCGTTCAGGAAGGATATAGAACTGAACTGGATCGTGTAGGAACTGGGAGGTGTCAATAACGCCTACAGGCTTAGGTGGCTAGAGGGTAACCGCGTGCACGCACACACGCGCGCACAGACAGACACACACACACACCCACACACACCACACACACCAGACACACACAAAACACCACATACCACACACACAAACACACACACACAGAATACACACACCATATACCACACACACACACATCACACTACGCACGCTAGCGCGCGCGAACACACACACATATAACACCACACACACGCGCGCGCACACACACACACACACGCTCGCACACACACATACACACGCGCGCGCGCACACACACACAAACACACACACTACGCACGCTAGCGCGCGCGAACACACACACATATAACACCACACACACGCGCGCGCACACACAAACAAACAACACACAACACCACAGACATTCACATACCACGCGCGCGCGCACAAACACATACACACTACACACACGCGTGCGCGCACACAAAACACCACATAGCACACACACAAACACACACACGGAATACACACACACACACACACACACACACACACACACACACACACACACACACACACACACAACACCACACACACTCACATACCACAGACACTCACATACCACGCCCGCGCGAGCACACACTCTCTCTCTCTCTCTCTCTCTCACACACACACACACACACACACACACACACACAACACCACACACACTCACATACCACAGACACTCACATACCACGCCCGCGCGAGCACACACACACACACACACACACACACACACACACACACACACACGCAACACCACACACACTCACATACCACAGACACTCACATACCACGCCCGCGCGAGCACACACACACACACGCATACACTCACATACAAAACACACAAACACACACACACACACACAAATACAGATACACAAGTAAAATCTCAGTTCGATTGCCCAGCTTTCTTTTTACTTGGCATAGTGACACAGTGCAAAGCCAAATATCAATAATTAACTTATCATTATTATTCCACATACCTTTGCGCCTATTTGATGAAGTAAAACAGTTTTCACTGCCAATGCTAAAATAGCGACTTGCATATCTAATATTATTTATAAGATATTCGCATAAGAATTTAACAAAACTAACTGGAGTAAAAGACAAAGTCATGTTACAACAATATTACAATTATCTCAATAATCTCGATAAAGCTAACAGTACAACAGATAAGAAGTGAATCACCTTATCACCATTTATATCGGCGTTAAGTAACACAAGATAAGGTTTGTTTGATAACAAGCGTGAAGGTGGATGTGTTTCTTGGGTAACAGAAAACTGTTTTCGACCCGCGTTATCGTGCCATTCGAACGGAACTTGCTGGAGCCGCGCACTCGACGCGAACTTTTGCAATACGACCCGAACGTTACACTTTTAGAGCTTTTTCAACTTTTCCAATAACTATTCAGAAAGTTTGAAGATGCGGAAAAATGATTTCTTTACTTGCACGGGTTAATGTTGGAAGTTCCACTGGTATCCGAGAAATAAGTATTGTAGTGTTGTGTTTGGCACCTGATCCAGTGTTCGAAATATTTATAGATACATTATGTTTTATTTAGCGTTGCTCGATTGTTTAATACTATTTGTAACTGAACAGTTAGTTCTCTTCTAATAAGCAATTGAAACGACATTGTATACAGTGCTCAGGTTAAAGAAACACTAGCCAGTCGCAGTTTGACTAACTCGGTGGCCTAGTTGATAGCGTACTGGGCTTTAACCCGGGACCCGGGTTAGATTCCCGGCCAGGGCTTGGCGTATTCATACGCTATAAATCATCGCATCGTCTACGTTAGCCCAAGTGTGCACAATAGTCGGACGTTAAACACAAAAAACGCGTTTTAAAGCTCGTGACGTCAGCTACATACAGGGTGTTCCAAAATCGCGATACGAATATACAGGTATCCTAAAAATTGCAAAACTATTTCCTTATAGGATATTTTAAATGTAAGGATCATAACATTTTTTATGTTATTTTTCGTCTATACAAGATCGACAGTATGGTGAAAACAGATTTTTTTAAAATTTTCAGTTTTTAAGGTATTTCTGTTTTAACTCCAATATAATAATGCAGTTCTCATGGGTTCAAAATTTGTTTTTTTTTACTACAGATTGATTAACGAAAGTTTCGCTAATATTTTCAAATGGTTTAACAATAAAGTTTTTGCATAATTCTGGTTTATCCAGACGCTTAAATCCTTAAATTTAAAAAAAGTACACGTGTGGAACTCGGGAAGTTACCGACAGAACCGAAGCTTTTGTTAATAACATCTTCGCTGAATATATAATTAGTTTGAAAATACGTTTACAAAATCTTCTTTAAATAAATAAATACGTGAACCTAGCTTAGATATTATTTACTGTGGTTATAGTAACATATCAGTTGTTTCATGTTAATTCGCAACGATCAGCTGATTTCATTGAACAGCTGATAGACTATAAGTTTCAGGTTATGTTTTTAAAAACTAGCTATATTAATTTTTTGTGTTTTCGAACAAATTATCATAATTAAAATAAAATAGATGATAAAACATTATTTATGTTATTTTTAGTTCAATAACGGGAATTTTTCACCAACAAATGTACAACCCACAAAAAAATTTTCAATTCTAAGCAAATCTGCACAGTTAATGGTTTCCAATAACTCGTTAAATATTAAAATCTCTTCTGTTGAACTGTAGATTTAGTTGTTGCAAGGAAATAGGCTATTATTGTTGATCGACCGAAGCGATATCTGTTTCAACTCGATAGTTCTGAATTTAGATTGTTTGTTAACCAGTTTTAGCGAAACGCAAACACATTGACCAATTTGTTTCGAAATTTGGTATAAAAGTATAAAGCTCAAATGACATAAGAGTAGTATTTTTCCCGTTAATTTCCGTTTCAAAATGGCGGCCTCTGATTTCACAAGTGTACGCAGTTTTAACCAAACACATTGACCGATTGTTTCGAAATTTGGTACGAAGGTATAAGGCTCAAATTACCTATGAGTAGTATTTTTCCCGTTCACTTCCGTTTCAAAATGGCGGCCTCTGATTTCACAGACTATACGCAGTTTTAACCAAACACATCGACCGATTGTTTCGAAATTTTGTACGAAGGTATAAAGCTTAAATGACATAAGAGTAGTATTTTTCCCGTTCACTTCCTTTTCAAAATGGCGGCCTCTGATTTCACAGACTATTCGCAGTTTTAACCAAACACATCGACCGATTGTTTTGAAATTTTGTACGAAGGTATAAAGCTTAAATGACATATGCGTAGTATTTTCCCCGTTCATTTCCGTTTCAAAATGGCGGCCTCTGATTTCACAGAGTGTACGCAGTTTTAACCAGACACATCGACCGATTTTTTCTAAATTTGGTAAAAAAGTATAAAGCTCAAATGACATAAGAGTAGTATTTTTCCCGTTCACTTCCGTTTCAAAATGGCGGCCTCTGATTTCGCAGAGTGCAGGCAGTTTTAACCAAACACATTGACCGAGTGTTTCGAAATTTGGTACGAAGGTACGTAAAAAGCTCAAATGACCTATGCATAATATTTTTCCCGTTCACTTCCGTTTCAAGATGGCGGCCACTGATTTAACAGAGTGTACGCAGTTTTAACCAAACACATCGACCGATTGTTTCGAAATTTAATTCGAAAGTATAAAGCTCAAATGCGAATATTTTTCCCGTTCATTTCCGTTTCAAAATGGCGGCATCTGATTTCACAGAGTGTACGCAGTTTTAACTCAACACATTGACAAATTTGTTTCGAAATTTGGTACAAAAGTATAAAGCTCAAATGACCTATCCTCAATATTTTCCCCGTTCACTTCCGTTTCAAAATGGCGGCCTCTGATTTCACAAACTGTACGCAGTTTTAACCAAACACATAGACCTATTGTTTCGAAATTTGGTACGAAGGTATAAAGCTCAAATGACCTATGCTCAATACTTTCCCGTTCTCTTCCGTTTCAATATGGCGGCCTCTGATTTCGCAGAGTGCAGGCAGTTTTTACCAAACACATCGACCGATTGTTTCGAAATTTAATTTGATAGTAAAAAGCTCAAATGCGTAATATTTTTCCCGTTCACTTCCGTTTCAAAATGGCTACCTCTGATTTAACAGAGTGTACGCAGTTTTAACCAAACACATCGACCGAATATTTCGAAATTTGGTACGAAGGTATAAAGCTCAAATGACCTATGCGTAATATTTTCCCCCTTCACTTCCGTTTCAAAATGGCTGGCTCTGTTTTCACAGAGTGTACGCAGTTTTAACCAAACACATTGACCGATTGTTTCGAAATTTGGTTCGTACCTTCGTAGGTACAAAGCTCAAATGACCTATGCGCAATATTTTTCCGGTTCACTTCCGTTTCAAAATGGCGGCCTTTGATTTTACAGAGTGTACGCAGTTTTAACTAAACACATTGGCCGATTGTTTCGAAATTTGGTACGAAGGTATAAAGCTCAAATCTCCTATGCATAATATGTTTCCCGTTCACTTAAGTTTCAAGATGGCGGCATCTGATTTCACAGAGTGTACGCAGTTTTTACCAAACACATTGACCGATTGTTTAGAAATTTGGTACGAAGGTATAAAGCTCAAATGTCCTATGCGCAATATTTTTCCCGTTCACATCCGTTTCAAAATGGCGGCTTCTGATTTCAAGGAGTGTACGCAGTTTTAACCAAACACATCGACCGATTGTTTCGAAATTTGGTACGAAGGTATAAAGCTCAAATGACCTATGCATAATATTTCCCCCGTTCATTTCCATTTCAAGATGGCGGCCACAGATTTAACAGAGTGTACGCAGTTTTAACCAAACACATCGACCGATTGTATCGAAATTTAATTCGAAAGTATAAAGCTCAAATGCGTAATATTTTTCCCGTTCACTTCCGTTTCAAAATGGCGGTTTCTGATTTAACGATAACGAGTGCAGTTGCTGGCTATTTCCTGTAATACTGGTTGAACAGCAAGGCATAACATAACTTGCACAGTATCGCGGAGAAAGGCATAAAATTTCCATTTATGTTATTCCAGTAAATATTTTGCCTAAATATTGCGGTTACCGGTTAAATTGGCGGAAATGTTTACAAGCGCTGTCATGCGGACAATTAATTAAAAATATATTGTTCTTCGAACTACTTAGTTATATTAGTGTAGAAATACAAATATTATCAGCGTTGTAATTAATCATAGACATTGATAAAATGTCTAATTTAATTGAGGTCAGTTAGGCTAATTATAGTTACGATCAGTGCAGCCAACACTTTAAACCAAATATATAGTATAATTGTTTGCTATTACGTTAACTCATTACACAAAAGTTGCGAGATATTCCCTTACAACTTAACCTTTAAGCAGATTTGTAGATGGAATAAATGGAAGTCATTTTGAAACTTTAACAGAAGATAATCGATTCTGTGATAAGTAGTTTCTTTTAAAACCTGATTTTTCTCAGAATTGGTTGACACTATTTGTAGTGTTTCTATCTCATTCCACTAGTTAGGATCGTTTAATTTTCGACTATCGATGTTTGCTTACGATAGCAATTAGTGTCAGCTGATGACCTATGCCATAAGTCGTGTGCAGTTACAATGTTTTGTCTAGAAGGTTAGTTTTATTATTTATTACAAATTATTTACTACGGAAGACCGTTTAAGAATGTCAGATAACAGAATTAACCTGACGGATAAAAGGGTGACGGTTAATCGAGACTGTATTGTATTTTTCTTGTAATATGTTGAGAAACAAAACTTGTTGACTTTTCATTTTCTCGGAAGTTCTAGTGACGACTGTACACACGTCATCACAATATACGGAACTTGAAGTATATCGCTTTAAATTTATTTGTTGTAGTTGTGACTAACTTTTCCTAGGTTGTCATGGTGACGAACTATTTCACTTTATCCCGGTAATATTTCCGTCAAACGCACCCGTTGAGTAAACATTAAACAGCACAATGTTACTTGGTGTTGTAGAATAAAAGTCATTTGATTTTTTTAACCTTTTGTCTCAAATTACACAATCGCTAAAGTGATAGAATCGAATTTATAAAAGTATTTTTTCTTACTGTGTTCAGTATAATAATCTGCCTTCCCTAGCTCCGTCAATTCTACTTTCGTTGACGCGTTTCGGAGAACCTCCATTTCAAAAACTATTTCTACACTGGTCACCAATATTATGGCTCGTCCTATTTATAACTTTCGAGCTCCACCACGTACCCCTCCTCTATTTACGTGCCTGTGTTCAACACGTGTACATTAAACTTAACGTGCTCGCTTCTGATTGGCTCTTCAAAATCATACGTTTCACTCGCTTCTGTTGGCCCCTTTCAAACTTTCTCTTCAGCGGTCGTCCCTCATGGTAATTTTTGAAAATTTTTATATTTTTAAACGTAATATCTGCTTACTACGATATCTGTTCACTTATTATGTTTTCTCCCTTTAATTTTTTTTAATAATATGGTAAGATAGTATGTTTTCTTAATCTTACCCTTTTTGAAATTCTGATTTCGCAGCTTTAAAACCCCGCACACATTAGTATTTCGAAATATCAAATCACTTTGGAAATACTCGTACGAAAATGAACCCTGACGCCGACAAAAATAATTCGTAATTTTGAAAATTAAGAATACAATTTTTAAGGTTAATCACGCAGGTGAAATCAAGTCCTTAAAAACAATTAAGACAAAGAAGAAATTAATTTTTAAAGATTTGAAATGGTCGTCATTTTTAAACTGTTGAACGATTTTAGCTGGTCTAGTAACTTGTCCAAGCTGACATCAAAATTGACTTTTGTGCCCGGTTTGAATCCAAGCGGTTTAAAATTTCAACGTGAGCGTGCTGAACCCTGTCAAACTTCGGGAAATGGAAGAACTTAGGTCAATGAAAGAAAAAACGTTATATAAAAGACCTACGCCCTAAACCCAATTGTTTTTTTTATTTATTCTTTTTTTTTGTATTAGGTCCACACTGGAGCACATTCAGTCATTAATGAGTCTCATCTTCTTGGCGTGTTATTCCTCCCAATACCACTTCAACCATTGTGATCTCCTTTTCCCAAGTTCTTCTGATATTGTCATGCCCTTTCGGTCGCTTGCTTTTCTAAAGTTGAGTTTCATTTCCTTGTCCTTGAGTATGGCTTTCTCCTCTCCATTCCTCAACTGTTCCTCCGTTATCCCTAGGTCTTCCAGGTCTTGTTCTATCTCCTTGAGCCAATTATTTTTGATCTTTGTGCTCAACTGGTAGTTCAGTAATTTCTTGGTGAGCCTTTCTTCTGGGAGTCTGATCAGGTGTCCGTAAAATGCCAGGCGTCTCTTTCTGAATACGTCGATAAGGTGTTCGGTCTCCTTGTACACCAGTGCAGCAGCCTGTTGTTCCCGTTCATTAGGTGTTTCTTGTTGATGATCGTTCTTAGTATTCTTCTTTCCACTCTCTGGAGTTCCTCTGTCCTGTTCCGGCTTCTCAGGTTAAAGAGCGTTTCTGCCGCGTACACCACTGCTGGCCTCGTCACTGTGTTGTAATGTCTGATCTTTGAGTTTATGGATAGCGATTTTTTTTGTAGGTGTTCCGTGTTAATTTTGACGCCGTTCTTAGTTTGGCTGTTCTGTTATCTATTGTCTTAATGTTAACAATTATTATAAACGTTTATATTAATTTCGACTGTATTATAAACGGTTACAACGCGCACGTGTTCTTCGACTAAGTAAAAATACCGAAACCAAAGAAACGCAACGTTTTCGTTCAATCGAAAAGGAAGAAGAAAAAGAAAGAAACAGAAATAGAGACGATATTCTTTTGCTCTTTTGTTCCGTTCGGTAGGCTTTTTTCTAGTTCTTCCTCTCGCCAAAGCTAACGTTTAAAGCTTCGCTTCGAAAATGTTTCGCGTGATTAAACTAGGATTTTATGCAATTTGTAAAGGAACTATTTTCCTGACTACGCTTTAAGCACGGACGATTTACTCAGCTAAAGTATCACTCCGCAAATCAGCGATTTCATTACGTCCAATGTAGGTAAGTATTTTTGTTGTTTCCGATAATTTCCGCAAACTGTTACTTTGGATTCCTACTTAAATTTGTTAAACAAGTGAAATAAAAATATACATATTAATTACACAGTTATACCCTAAAAATATTTCTACACTATTACTATTTACTTCTATCAGGTCAGCGAGACATCTGCGCGCTCTGTTTTTTACCAGCAATGGTCTTTGTAATCATATTAAAATAATTATTTGCTTTTAATACATAGACTTATGTTTTTATGTTTCTCAAAAATTAGAACTATTGAAACTTTCCTCGGTCTCCTTATACACCGGGGCAGCAGCCTGTGGTTCCCGTTCACTATGTGTTTCCAGTTTTTTATTTACAAGTACAAATTAATTTTTTTCTGTTTTCATGTATTTAACGCATTTTTTGACCTCTAGACCAAAAGTTATTAAAGATATTTTGTGAAAACATACACGACTAGAGCACAAAATTCTAAAGTCGTGTCTTTATTGGTTATACGCGCCAAAATGTTGACTTTGTTTCGGCGATATCACTTCGAAAGATAAAATTTACAAAGAAAACTTTAAAAACTCAACTCGATGTAGAAAACTTGAAACGAAAGTTATTTACTTTCCTGTTATCGGTTTATTACCTACCGACATCTGGTATCACTTCTGTTGTGAATCATCATATATTACCAAAATTTGAGAAAAATCTACTGGTACGATTTTGAAAGACAAATAGATTTTTTTCAGAAGTTAAATTTCGATAATTTACATTAACTTTTTATTCAATTATATACATTTTTCCCGGCGAAAAACCGATGTGGTTATCTTCGCCGATACTCAAAATAGAGATAGATAAGAACGAATAAAATAAACAAAATTAAGTTTAATAAGAAAACAAACTATAATAACAAAACCAAATAAATAAAACAAACCAAATAACAGTTATAGATATATGACTAAAACTAGTTAACAATAATATATCTAAAAACAACAACATACACACAAATTATTGTAGGGCTGTAAATCGGCTCTACAACAAGAACAAAACAAATATAACGTACCTAAAACTAAATAACAAAATAAAAACAACTTAAAAATTAAATTAATAAAAAAGTAAATATAAATAATCTTTCCAGAGCTGTAAAGGGGCCCTACCACAAACAATAACAAAAATATAAATTAAATTTTATTTACAAAATTCAGACGATGAAGGAAGTCTAGGACCCGGTCAACGGCCGAGGCACTATCTCCCAACTTTGTCTGCAAACAATTATTCAGTCCACACATAACACGTAAATTTCGGAAACCATCACAATCGAGCAATATATGTTTTATTGTGACGGTTTCCCTACAGAACTCGCATTCAGGTGGGTCCCCGCCTCCCATCAGAAATCCATGCGTTAGCAAGGAATGAAAATACGGAGACGAGTGATCACTACCTCTTCCCTACGACTTGCACGTATTGACGACCTCCAAGGACGAACAGTATTTTTAATTACCCTCAGTTTGTTGTTATCCGTAAGTGTCCACTCATTCTCCCAATCCACGAGAAGTAAATGTTTTAACAGACTTTCATAATCCGATGGAATAACACGTTGAGTGACTGGCGGCAGCAGAGTTGCTTCCTTTGCCGCTATATCGGCTCTAGTGTTCCCAACTATACCACAATGACCACGTAACCAGCAAAATGATACACCAACACCTCGTAGTTCAAAACGATGGATAGAACATAGAATATTCTAAACTAGTGGGTTAATCGAATATATCCTGGATAGCCTGAATTGCACTTTTCGAATCGGAACACTGAATTATCTAAATGTGAGAGAGTTTGTGCAATGTTTTACACCATTTATATTTAAACGTATCGGTTCGGTGTTATAATTTATTTATCTGCGCACAGTTGCTAGTATATTGATTTCAAAGCGTCGTTAGGTCACGTGCTTCCTAAGAATGTATTCCCTTCACATCCGCGATTCGAAACATAAATTATTTACTGTTTTATATATTGTTTCCAAGATACTGGAAGTTTAATTCGCGTCGATTCACGTGATTGATTGATATTTATTTATCTGCTAGCGGAGTGCGCTTAGAATAAACTAACAACTTTGCCTTGCTTTGTTTTTATACTGGTAATACAGAGTGTTACATTTTTTTTTATTTAACGTCCGACTATTGAGCACACTTGGGCTAATACAGACGATGGGATGATTTATAGCGTATGAAAATGCCAAGCCCTGGCCGGGAATCGAACCCGGGTCCTCGGGGTGAAAGTACGCTATCAACTATGCCACTGAGGCGGCTACCTCCACAGGGTGTTATGAAATAAATAAAATAAAGGTTTAAAATTATGTAATTATTATTTATTCACTTGAAATTTATTAAAAGCAAATAAAAATGTTTACATTTATTTTGTAAGTACAATATTTTTTAATGTTAGATTTGGCGAGAGGAGTGAATAGAAAAAAACGAATGTCGTCTCTATTTTTGTTTCTTTTTTTTCTTCCTCCTTTTCGATAACAGTAAACGCGTATTATATTAAAACGTTTGCTGCCTTGGTTTCGGTATTTTTCCGGTACTTTTCAACCGTTTATAATACATTCGAAATCAATTTAAACGTTTATAATAATTGTTGCGAGTTTTTAACAACATAACCTAAAATTTATTAAAGTCAGCTGTTCAATGAAATCAGCTGATCGTTTGAATGAATATAAAACAGCTGATCTTTTACTATAACTACAGTAAATAATATCTAAGCTAGGTTCACGTATTTATTTATTTAAACAAAACAAAATATTTGTAAACATATCTTCAAACTAATTATGTAATCAGCAAAAATATCTTTGTTCAAAATCTTCGCTTTTGTCGGTAACTCCACGAATTCCATTCATTTTTTTATCTCGGGCGGGGTGATCGTGCAAGCAGAGTAATTGTTTTTTATAAGAACTAATTTTACGTACGATAAATTTAGTTTTGAGGTTAATTTTGTAACATATTTTTGTTATTATGATATAAGACTATCGAAACGTTCCAAAAATGTCTGCAAAACACGTTGCCTGCAGTCTTTCGATTTTATAGTTCCCAATATGGTTGCCTGTATTTTTCTTGATAAATTGATTTCATCAATATTAGTTTTCCATTTTTGAAAAATAATTTTCTCCGTTTATCGTGGCAATCCTATTTCATTCTTTTAACGCTACTCAAAAATGTATCTGATATCTTTGATGGTTCCAACGATAAGACTGCTGACTTTTTAATACTTAATTGCTAATTCAATTCGGATCCATTCAAGAATAAACTGTTCTTGTCTTATGTTCTACGTTTTTATTGGCTGCATCTAGCGTATTTTACCTCCATTTTCGCTGATTGGTCTTTCTGTTCGTATGGCATTTCACATGCACGTCTCTCTACGACTATCTATATATTTGTCTTTTACTAATATAATTCTCTGAATCATTTATAATACCCTATTATTTTTGCTTTTTGTTTTGGTTAATTTGATACATTTATTAATTTAGGAATAATAAACGTATTTCATATTTTAAAATAGTTCTTTGATTTCACGTATAGGCCTGTTGTCGATCAGCTGTTCTAACCGATATCTATGCCTACTTAATTTCCAACTAAATAGCTCTAAGCGTAATTTATAAATAGAAATGTTTTCGCTGTTACACTGTGCTGGCCAGGGAAAACAACATGATTTTAATATACCGACCAAAACATTACGGTATTTATAACTAATTTAAATTACTGTATAAAAAACTAAAATATTTTCAAACATTACCAATAATTTGTCTTTCAGTCAAAAAAAAAAAATTATTGGCTTAAAAAACTTAGTAATGCATCACAATCGTTTGATCATCGTTAGTAATAACTATGGTTCACAATCATTTTAACAGAATCTGAAAGAGAATCTAGAGAGTGACGCCATAATTCACAAAGTTGTGTAAATCGAACATTAAAGTGTGACTTGTAACGAAGTGATTTAAACCCTACTTTATTTAAGTTGAGATAAGCTAAGTAAACAAAACTTGATAATCTCTAATGTACAGATATGCACTAAATAAACAAGATAACATCTTACCCCACTATCAGCAGCAATACCCCACCATCAGAACCAGAGGGTCCAGAAGGCAGTTGGGCTCCTCCAGCCCAAACCCTCCCTACCTTCCTATCCTGTTGCGGTACCGGCGTGTTGAGCCGACTGTACATCCGTGGACTATACCGGCGTGCTGATCCGATAACCTACTCCGGCCCGAACCCTACCTACTGACCCACCTATCCTAGTGCGGTACCGGCGTGCTGAGCCGATAACCTACTCCGGCCCGAACCTTACCTACCTACTGACCTATCCTAGTGCGGTACCGGCGTGTTTGAGCCGACTATACATCCGTGGACTATACCGGCGTGCTGAGCCGATAGTCATTCCTTCCTCGGAGTTATATCGGCGTGTTGAGCCGATAACTTATTTAGTTCCTCTCCTGTCTCTATGCTGTAACGAAACATCAGGCCGTCGACTTCCGGTTCCGAAGAACAGGAAGTTGAGCCGACTGAAATTCCCGTCGACATAGACCCTGTTAGGTCTATGCCAGTTCCGTATCAAGAGTTAAGCAACGACGTGTGGTGTCAGCTACTCTTCCGTTTGATAAGTCCAGCGCAGATCGCCAGACAGTCAGCCGTCTCCGGGTTCAGTGGCAAGAAGTGTTCAGCGGACGACCCGAGGCTAGAACCGTGTGTTTAGCCTACCCGACAGTGTGACACGGCAAACCTCCAGGAAACTACATTGAAAAGTCAACTGAATTAGCAGCAACAGGAGACGCCTCGTTGGCCTAGTGGATAGCGTACTAGGCTTTCACCCCGAGGACCCGGGTTCGATTCCCGGCGAGGGCTTGGCATTTTCATACGCTATAAATCATCCCATCGTCTGCATTAGTCCAAGTGTGCACAATAGTCGGACGTTAAAAAAAAAAAAAAAAAAAAAAAAAAAAAAAAAAAAAAAAAAAAGAAACAAGAATCAAAGGTGACAGGACTCTCTAAGGACTGGGAAAGAAGACAACCAATAACAGTTACAGACAATATAAGAAATAATACAGAGATTAATGTAAATATGTTCCTATTAAATTAAATAAATAAAGAAGAGTTAAACCGAAAACTGCAGCTCTAATATAATAGAACCCACTCCAAAGAGTGCATCCGGGTCGAAGGTGCGCTTAAAGAGATTTAAAGCATCTTCTACTCTGTAAGCAGGTGAATTACGTTACAGACTATAATTTAACTTTCCCCACTCTATACTTCACTCAAAACGTCTGTTTGTTTAATTGATCCTAAATTCAGAAACCTGCAGAGATTATTCGTCAAACGCAGTAGCAATACGAAGAGAGTTTTTTGAACGTAAACAAGATCTACGAATCGCTTTTAAAGTGGTAGGATTTCTCTGTGCGATGAACAACGGCCTGGTAGGCCTTCCACTTCAGACTAATGAAAATATTGAAGCGGTTAAACAAACGATTCTCGATAATCAACGAATTAAAGTTGACAATATTGCACGTGAGTTGAATATAAGCCATGGCTCAGCATATTCAATCATCCACGATTCTTTAAACTTTCTGAAAACCTGTGCTCGCTGGGTTCCACGTCAATTGGCCAGCATCCACAAAGACAATCGTTTCAAAATTTCTCAGAAGCATTCGGAACGTTATGAAGAAGAAGGAAACTTATTTCTGAAGCGAATGAGAAATGGGTCCATCATTTTGAACCAGATAATAAGCGACAAAGTTTGGTGTGACCATCCTTCATCTTCCCACTTGAATAGAAAAGTTCAAAACTCAGCTGTCTGCAGGGAAGGTTATGATGACGATATTCTGGGATATGGCAGGTCCAATAACAATATATAGTGACAGGTACTGTGAGCTACTGCGTTTATTGAAGTCAAAAATCAAATCCAAAAACGTTGTAACCTTTCCAAGGCGTGATTTTGCTTTGAGATAACGCCCGAACCAATACGGTTAAAAACACAGTCCTATGCCTTCACAATCTCAGTTTTCAGCTGCTGGACCACCCTCCAAATGATTCAGATAGGCGATTTTCATCTTTTCGGCCAGTTAACAGAACAGTTACGAGGGAATTATTATCGATCTGACGAAGAAGCTGTACAATTTTCTGAACACCAGGCCGAAAACCTTCTTCCAGGAAGAAATTCAAACGCTGGTTAAAAGCTAACTATGTCCGTAGAAGTAGGAGGGATTATGTTCAGAATTAATGTTAGTATCATTTATGCACCTACAATAAATATAGTTTTTCAACTTAACTTTGCGTATTGACTTCACCTCGTAGAAAAGCACATTCTTCATATAAATAATGCCACCTGTATATTTACTGATAACACATTTGCTCCAGAT
>CM040186.1:16688510-16713510 GCA_022606455.1 Callitettix versicolor
AGAGAGAGAGAGAGAGAGAGAGAGAGAGAGAGAGAGAGAGAGAGAGAGAGAGAGAGAGAGAGAGAGAGAGACACACACACACACACACACACACACACACACACACACACACACACACACACACAGAGAGAGAGAGAGAGAGAGAGAGAGAGAGAGAGAGAGAGAGAGAGAGAGAGAGAGAGAGAGACACACACACACACACACACACACACACACACACACAATATTTCATCCGATATATCACGTATATCAAAATCCAAAATACGTTGAAATTATGTTGCAAGTAATAGGTTAAAAATCATGTTTTCACTAATTAAAAATTGTTTTTAACCATTAAGTCGCCGTAATACGTAAGATACAAGCAAAGTGTCAAGTATTTAAATTTGGTCGGTGATTCACCGCGAGATAGTTTAATGCAAACAGGGAAAGTTGTTCAAATAAACAGTTGCGGGAACGTTAAGTTTAATTCTGCAGTACAACGTGACCGTTCGATGTGCGACATTAATTTATAAAATTGCGGAATTGACGTAAATAAAAATGTTGGTAGAAATTTGTTAAACAAATTAATTAAATTACAATAAACTATTTTTTATAAAATGTACGACAAAAAAATAGGATTTTGAAAATATAAATACTCATATGTTTAGATAAGTACAAATTAGACGTATTATAATTTAATAATTAATTTATTTATTATATTTCATTATTTATTTATTATTATTTATTTTATTACCTTTTATTATTATTTAATTTCATTTCATAATTTATTTTAACTTCCGATATCAAAGTAACCGATCGCATTTCGAAATATATTAGAGAATAAATTATGTTGTAACAAAAAAAAAAAAAAATTTAATTGTCATAATATTTAAATAATTGATAAATGTGTGTGCAACATAATAAGAGATCAAACCATATCGGCCAGTATTGCATGCCATGCCGAAAATTTAATAGCGAAACCAACGCAAAAACGGTGAAACCAATTTTGATGAAATTATATAAAATAATTTAAAATAACATCTAAGAGTTATAAATTGTGCAAATTAATTACCACAGTTCTTAAAGTAAACAATGGCAATAGTTCAAACATTGAAATAAATATTACATCCTACTTTAATTGCTTGTAATTAAAAAGTAAAATATAAATTAATAATATTGTATCGTCACTTTCACAACCAGCTTCCGGATCGAGCTCTAGCCGTCTGATTTAAAAGCTTTGCTGCAGGAGTCAGACTTCAGGGAAAGGCTTTTGGCTCAGTTATAATTGGCTCTTTGAGAAAGATGATTTTACTCGCCAACATGAAGCGATCGTCGCTGATGGAACTAAACAGCCGCTGGATTAATGCTTCGGACTTTCTATTTAAAACTGATTATGCCAATTACACAACCTTCTCTTCTAAGTGATCTATTTCAAATAGAGTCCGATATAATACCCGCCAATAATCGCGCAATTATTTAAGCGGCTTCCGGGTCGCTCAATATTCTCGGTCCTAAGGATTCGGGTGATCAATATTCTCAATCAAAATTATTCGGGTTCAATATTCTCTTAAAGGATCCGGATGATGAATATTCTCGTGCCTAAGGATTAGGGTGCTCAATATTCAGGAGCCTAAGGATTTGGGTGATCAAAATTCTCGATCCAAATTATTTGGTTGCTGAATATTCTCTTACTTAAGGATCCGGATGACAAATATTCTCGTGCCTAAGGATTTGGGTGCTCAATATTCAGGAGCCTAAGGGTTCGGATGTTCAATATTCTCTAGCCTAAGGATTTGGGTGATCAAAATTCTCGATCCAAATTATTCGGGTGCTAAATATTCTCTTAAAAGATCCGGATGATGAATATTCTCGTGCCTAAGGATTTGGGTGCTCAATATTCTCTAGCCTAAGGATTTGGGTGATCAAAATTCTCGATCCAAATTACTCGGGTGCTAAATATTCTCTTAAAGGATCCGGATGATGAATATTCTCGTGCCTAAGGATTTGGGTGCTCAATATTCTCTAACCTAAGAATTTGGGTGATCAAACTTCTCGATCCAAATTATTCGGTTGCTCAATATTCTCTTACTTAAAGATCCGGATGATGAATATTCTCGTGCCTAAGGATTTGGGTGCTCAATATTCTCTAGCCTAAGGATTTGGGTGATCAAAATTCTCGATCCAAATTACTCGGGTGCTAAATATTCTCTTAAAGGATCCGGATGATGAATATTCTCGTGCCTAAGGATTTGGGTGCTCAATATTCTCTAACCTAAGAATTTGGGTGATCAAACTTCTCGATCCAAATTATTCGGTTGCTCAATATTCTCTTACTTAAAGATCCGGATGATGAATATTCTCGTGCCTAAGGATTTGGGTGCTCAATATGCTTGACACTAAGGATTCGGGTACACAATGTTTTTGAGCCTAAATAATCGGGCCTTCAATATTCTCGAGCCTAAGGATTCAGGTGTTCTATATTCTCAAAACTGAGGGTTCTGGTGCTCGATATTCTTGAACCTAAAATTTCTAGTGCTCATTATTCTTGAGCGTAAGGATTCTGATGCTCGATATTTTTCATGTTTTTAATTAAGACTTTTAGAAAAAAACACATGAAGGCTATCATCGCTGTCCAGCAATATATCTCCCTACGTCTTCGGATGCTCAATATTCTCGAGCCTAAGAATGCTGATGCTCGATATATTTGAACCTAAGTTTTAGTATGATCAATATTCTCAAGCCTAAGGATGCTGATGCTCGATATTTTCGATCCTAAGTTTTAGGATAATCAATATTTTCGAGCCTAAGGATGCTGATGCTCGATATTTTTGATCCTAAGTTTTAGGATAATCAATATTTTCGAGCCTAAGGATGCTGATGCTCGATATTTTTGATCCTAAGTTTTAGGATAATCAATATTCTAGAGCCTAAGGATGCTGATGCTCGATATTTTTTATCCTAAGTTTTAGGATAATCAATATTCTCAAGCCTAAAGATGCTGATGCTCGATATTTTTGATCCTAAGTTTTACGATGATCAATATTCTCGAACCTAAGGATGCTGATGCTCGATATTTTTTAGCCTAAATTTTAGGATTATCAATATTCTCGAGTACAAGGATCCGCATGTTCAATATTCTCGAGCACGAGGATTCGCATGCTCAATATTCTATACTGGTGTCCTATATTCTCGAGTCTCAAGATTCGAGTGTAGAAATAAAAAAAAATGATTTTTAGAAACAATCATTGACTGATCGTTGGTTTTAGTTAGATTTATCACATAAATTTTCTCTCTAGATGGTTAAACGCATTATAATAAGCTCTTCTCGCTTTAAATGACTGTAATTTATACCCTGAAAGATGCGGAATACAGAATGAAGTAATTACCAAAGAGTGTAAGATGTCAGATCTGTCCTTTCAGTATTTTAATTAAATTCCACAATAACCTACAACGCAGTATGTGTCACGTTTAATAAACACCCCAGGGTGCTTAACGAGTTATTGTATATTAAATGTGCATCTATTTCTACAACAACGATATATTGTTGGCGAAAACTCCTTGACTTAGTACTTAGTACTTATATATGTATATATATATATATATATATATATATATATATTATTGTTATTATTATTATTTGCGTATAGACCCTGTTGGATCACGCAAAGCACTCCGACTCATGTCTTGCTCCTTCTAATCCTCCACACCTCCCTCATCCTGTCCCCATGGATCCTCTTCCGCTCCTCCGTCCATTTTATCCCTGCTCTCTTTGGGATTTTATTCTCTGAGACCTTCCAAACGAGCATCTTTCTCCTGTATGCGTTCCTGTCTTCAACGTCTGTTGAGTCTATTTCTGCGTCATGTAGGTCTATTCTGACTTGTGCGATCCACGACGTTGTTGATTTTGACACCTTGTATATACTTAAGGATTCTGTTGGCAAGTTTTGTTGTTGGGAGTCTATTGATGTGTCCATAGAACCGAAGCCTCCTTCTGATATCTGCTGCCAGGTTCGATATCTTCTCTGTGGTCTTCCGGGAGTGCAACCTGTATCCATCTTCTGTTAATCTCGGGCCAAGGATCTTCCTCAAGATTTTGCGTTCTTCCTTCAAAATACCCTCCATGGTAGCTTCTAGCGTCTCGCTTGCATATAATACCTCCGGTTTTATGACAGTGTTGTAGTGTCTGATTTTTGTGTGCGTCGACATACATCTCTTATTGTAGATATCACGCGTTATACCAAGAGCCCTTCATTCTCAGTAGCCGAACCCTTTGCGCAGCTCTCTCTCTCTCTCTCTCTCTCTCTCTCTCTCTCTCTCTCTCTATATATATATATATATATATATATATATATATATATATATACACAAAGCTCTAAAGAGCATGCAGAAAAGGTTTTACAAAATTCCACCCCAAAGGGTTAAAATATAGTAATTTTCAAGTCATTAATCATTGGCTTTTACATTTGGTGCAAATGATTCTCTTGGGTCCTAGATGTTGCACAGATATTATTTAAAAAAATCAAAATCAAGGGGTTGGAATAAGGGTTAATGTTAGTGTATAAACACCAAACCTCTAAAACATATATCGTGGGATGTTAGAAGCTAAAAATTTGTTGTTTAAATTTATCCTTCATTAAAGGTTGCCAGCTAGATCGTTTCTAAAAAAATTTTCCCCTTAGGGGTTGAATACAATCTTTCGAATCTCAAGGGTTTTGAAACTGTACGCTGGTTGAATAGTTGTGTTTGATTTCTAGAGAGCCGCCTCGGTGGTCTAGTGGATAGCGTACTAGGCTTTCACCCCGAGGACCCGGGTTCGATTCCCTGCGAGGGCTTGGCATTTTCATACGTTATAATCATCCCATCGTCTGCATTAGCCCAAGTGTGCACAATAGTCGGACGTTAAACACCAAAAAAATTGATTTCTAGATGGTTGCAAAAAAGGTTTTTTTGCAAAGTTCTAAAATCAAAAAGCACAAAATCAAAATCACGTTAAAATTATGAATGTTTTTTACAGGGAGGCTTTTAGCATTTGATTATTATTTTCAAACGCACAAGAAAGCGTTTTCCAAAATTTCATCTTGAAAGTTTTAAATGGGGGGTAAACAAAAATTGTGAAAGTTGTGTAACTGGTCAACAGAAGTGAAAACATAAGCAAGTGTAATCACAAAGTTTCCAATGTTGTTACAATTTTAAAGGCTGGGCTGGGCATGTAGTTGAATGGCGTCCATTAATAATTAAAATAATTAATGAACTTATTTGTATACGTAATAATAAAAAACAATCTTGTAAAGGATGTGCAGGATATAATTAAATTGTTAGCTGGGCGGGATATGTGGCATAAAGGGATATATGGCATATAAATACATACATTATAATTTAAATGTATTACCTTATTTATATTCATTAAAGTATAATCTTGTACAACAAAGTATGTGCAACTATGAACGCTGTAAGAATATTGTCCTAGATGGGTCCGGGTGTGTAGTATAATGGCTTTAATTATAATTAAAATTTCTTTATTCATATATATATATATATATATATATATATATAACTACAAACAAATAAATACTTAATGTAAAAACTGACTGCGTAACCGTGACGGCCAAAACCTTACATGTCAACTCAATTTATCCCCATAAAAAGTAACTGCGTAACCGTGACGGTCAAAACCTTACATGTCAACTCGATTTATCCCAATCAAGACTAACTGCTTAACCGTGATAACCAAAACCTTACATGTCAACTCGATTTATCCCAATCAAGACTAACTGCGTAACCGTGACAACCAAAACCTTACATGTCAACTCAATTTATCACCAAAAAACTGACTGCGTAACCGTGACGGTCAAAACCTTACATGTCAACTCGATTTATCCCAATAAACACTAACTGCATAACCGTGACAACCAAAACCTTACATGTCAACTCTATATATATTGCCATAAAAACTTACTGCTAACCGTGACGGTCAAAACCTTACATGTCAACTCGATTTATCCCCATAAAAACTAACTGCGTAACCGTGACGGCCAAAACCTTACATGTCAACTCAATTTATCCCCATAAAAAGTAACTGCG
Organism: Callitettix versicolor; assembly: GCA_022606455.1. Classification (NCBI taxonomy): domain Eukaryota; kingdom Metazoa; phylum Arthropoda; class Insecta; order Hemiptera; family Cercopidae; genus Callitettix; species Callitettix versicolor. Next base: position 16,694,571 of record CM040186.1, read on the forward strand.
TAACCGTGACGGTCAAAACCTTACATGTCAACTCGATTTATCCCAATAAAGACTAACTGCTTAACCGTGATAACCAAAACCTTACATGTCAACTCGATTTATCCCAATCAAGACTAACTGCGTAACCGTGACAACCAAAACCTTACATGTCAACTCAATTTATCACCAAAAAACTGACTGCGTAACCGTGACGGTCAAAACCTTACATGTCAACTCGATTTATCCCAATCAAGACTAACTGCTTAACCGTGATAACCAAAACCTTACATGTCAACTCGATTTATCCCAATCAAGACTAACTGCGTAACCGTGACAACCAAAACCTTACATGTCAACTCAATTTATCACCAAAAAACTGACTGCGTAACTGTGACGGTCAAAACCTTACATGTCAACTCGATTTATCCCAATAAACACTAACTGCATAACCGTGACAACCAAAACCTTACATGTCAACTCTATATATATTGCCATAAAAACTTACTGCTAACCGTGACGGTCAAAACCTTACATGTCAACTCGATTTATCCCCATAAAAACTAACTGCGTAACCGTGACGGTCAAAACCTTACATGTCAACTCGATTTATCCCAATCAAGACTAACTATGTAACCGTGACAACCAAAACCTTACATGCCAACTTTATATATATTGCCATAAAAACTGACTGCGTAACCGTGACGGCCAAACCTTACATGTCAACTCGATTTATTCCCATCAAAACTAACTGAATAAACGTGGTCATTCACGTTGCGTACTATTGTAAGGACTATAGGTAAGCCTTACAGTATCTGTAAGAACTTGTCAGATTTATTTATCCCCGATCAAAATTGACTGCGTAACAGTGACGATCAAAACCTTACATGCCAGCTGTATTTATTTCCATAAAAACTGTCTGCGTAACCGTGACGACTCAAACTTTACACGACAACTAGGTTTATCTCCAGTAAAAAAAATGTAAATTTTCTCGCGTATCAGGTGCGCTTATAAAAGTTTTCACTTCAAAAACGTTTATCACCGGCGAAAAGGCGACGGACAATGCTAATACGGTTAAACTTGAAACAAACCTACTTTAAATTCAGTTAAACTACAATTTCCTTCCAAACAAGCACAAACTAACAATGTATAACATCTGAACAATACAAGCAGACAAGGGTTGAGAGGCACACATGCAAATTTGTATTGTAGCACTCAACGTAACACAGTAAGCCTGCAACTCATGTTACGGACCGTGTAATTACTGTCACATAGATATGTGAGGTTATGTTACCACTTAGCGGCCGAGAGGAATGTCGAACTATCAAATCAGGAAGCATTATTTCAAATGTTATTTTACTGCTGAATTATACTATTTTAACTGTATGCATTTTAGCTGTTTTCCAAGTTAAATCTTCTTTAGCCGTGCCCTGTCACTTTTATATGAGGAAAAATACAATTTCACGTCACGCTTTCTATCGTATTGTTCTCTTGCATTTCTTATTTTTCCACTCTTATTCCACTCTTATTATGAGTGAAAAGATCTAGTGAACGACAGGAAAAATTGAAGCTCGGAATCTGAACGAGACACTCAGTTCATTTAGCACACAATTAAATACATCTTAGCACATTGTACGCCTTGTACTTTCATACACTGTTACGTATGTAACTTGATTATTACATTTTTAAGTTATTAATGAACGTCATTATACTACATGCAGTATAATTGTTGGAGCATCAACAGTTGGGTATATTGTACAATATTGATGTTTTGTATTTGTAAATGATGTTTATAGGTTTCAGTAATAAATAATAACATGATGTATTTAAAAAAATATGATTAACGTTTAGTCGTAGTTCTGCTGGAGCTTTTTCCAGTCCGTTTGTTTCTATGTTGGATTGTAGAAAAATTATAAATGTCAGCTGATTTGAAAAATTGCTTTGCGCCTGTAACCGATGCGAGACGTGGAGAGTGAAACTGAACGAGACGAAATCAGTTCACGTCAGCTTCGCCAACAAAAAGATCCAATACATTCCGATAACTATTGACGTGGAGCAGCACAGCAAAGTGAATAGGAATGACGCCAGAGCAGCGGTTCCCAGATGTTTTTGTCCCAGACTCACTTTCAGCCTGAAATTTTTCCGCAACCCACCGTAACTTAACACACACACACGCGCGCGCTCGCGCACACACGCGCACGCATACTCACGCTCGCGCGCACGCACACACACACAAGCACGCACGAACACACGCACGCACGCACACACAAACAAGCACTCACGTACGCACGCGCACTGACATACATACTCACACGCACGCACATTCACACACACGCACGCGTACACACACACACACACACACATTCACACATACACAGGCACGCACGAACACACGCACGCACGCACACACAAACAAGCACTCACGTACGCACGCGCACTGACATACATACTCACACGCACGCACATTCACACACACGCACGCGTACACACACACACACACATTCACACATACACAGGCACACACTCACACACAAGCACGCACGCGCACACACACACACACACACACACACACAAACAAGCACTCACGTACGCACGCGTACTGACATACATATTCACACGCACGCACGCACGCGTACACACACGCGCGCGCGCACACACTCACACACAAGCACGCACGCACGCACACAAACAAGCGCTCACGTACGCACGCGCACTGACATACATACTCACACGCACGCAAATTCACTTACACACACTAGCGCGAGCGCACACACACACATACACACACACTAGCGCGCGCACACACACACACACACACACACACACAAGCAGGCACGCACACGCACTGACATACATAATACACACACGAGCACAAACCCACACGCACGCACATACACACACGCGCGTACGAACATACACACACATACACGCACGCACGCACGCACATTCATACACACACACACGCGCGCGCGCACTTTTTATATTGCAAAAAAGAGGAGCACAATAAATAAAATATTTCCGGATATTCTGCGTTAAATCCTATCCGAAATTCTAGTAATTCTTTTTTATGAAAATCGCGTTTTAAAATCGAATCCGTTGCTGTATCGATTGGCGAGCTCGATAGTCGCTGCAATTTGCCAAAGTGAGGCGCGATCAGCTGACTCCAGCGACGTAACATTTACAGCGCAAAATTTAAAAATTATTATGAACACGGTTTTATTTTTATAACTATCCTTCTTTGTGGCGATAGTATAGTTACTGATTACACAGATGTGGACGTAATAAAAGAAATACTCGTGCAGTCCTCACGGAACCCTTGGATAAGGCCCGCGGAACCCAGTTTGAGTACCGCTGAGTTAGACTAACGAGGACGAGGGATACAAATATAAATCTCCAAGAAGAGCCGCAGTTGCAAACATACATTTATTTTAAAAAGCAGGTGCGGAAATAAATATTTTAAAGTGTTGCGTCTGTACGGAATAAAAGAGAACAGATTAGATAAATTTATGGCGACTTCAGACCGTTAAAAACCTCATACATAACCGAGGAGAGTTTTAATAGTTCCAATCTGTTTGAAACATAAAAACACAATTTTATGTATTAGCAACAAATAAATTAAATAATTATTGTAATATGATTACAAAGACCATTGCTGGTGAAAAACAGAGCGCGCAGATGTCTCGCTGACCTGATAGAAGTAAATAGTAATAGTGTAGAAATATTTTTAGGGTACAACTGTGTAATTAATATGTATACTTTTATTTCACTTGTTTAACAAATTTAAGTAGGAATCCAAAGATTCGTTTTGCGGAAATTATCGGAAGCCCCAAAAACAACAAAAATACTAACCTACATTGGACGTAATGAAATCGCTGATTTGCGGAGTGATACTTTAGCTGAGTAAATCGTCCGTGCTTAATGCGTAGTCAGGAAAATAGTTCCTTTACAAATTGCATAAAATCCTAGTTTAATCACGCGAAACATTTTCGAAGCGAAGCTTTTAACGTTAGCTTTGGCGAGAGGAAGAACTAGAAAAAAGCCTACCGAACGGAACGGACGAGCAAAAGAATATCGTCTCTATTTCTGTTTCTTTCTTTTTCTTCTTCCTTTTCGATTGCACGAAAACGTTGCGTTTCTTTGGTTTCGGTATTTTTACTTAGTCGAAGAACACGTGCACGTTGTAACCGTTTATAATACAGTCGAAATTAATATAAACGTTTATAATAATTGTTAATATTACGGCAATAGATAACAGAACAGCCAAACTAAAGACGGCGTCAAAATTAACACGGAACACCAACAAAAAAAATCGCTATCCATAAAGTCAAAGATCAGACATTACAACACAGTGACCAGGCCAGCAGTGGTGTACGCGGCAGAAACGCTCTTTAACCTGAGAAGCCGGAACAGAACACAGGAACTCCAGAGAGTGGAAAGAAGAATACTAAGAACGATCATCAACAAGAAACACATAGTGAACGGGAACTACAGGCTGCTGCCTGAAGCACTAGTGTACAAGGAGACCGAACACCTTATCGACGTATTCAGAAAGAGACGCCTGGCATTTTACGGACACTTGATCAGACTCTCAGAAGAAAGGCTCACCAAGAAATTACTGAACTACCAGTTGAGCACAAAGATAAAAAAAATTGGCTCAAGGAGATAATTTTTCCCCCGGCGAAAAACCTTTAAGGTTATCATCGCCGAGGCGCGAAATTAATTATTTATTATTAATTAAGAACAAGACCTGGAAGACCTAGGATAACCGAGGAACAGTTGAGGAATGGGAAGGAGGAGAAAGCCATACTCAAGAACAAGGAAATGAAACTCAACTTTAGAAAAGCAAGCGACCGAAAGGGCATGCCAATATCAGAAGAACTTGGGAAAAGAAGATCACAAATGCTGAAGAGGTATTGGGAGGAACAACGCGCCAAGAAGATGAGACCTCACTAATGACTGAACGTGCTCCAGTGTGGACCTAACCCAAAAAGAAAAAAAATTGTTAATATTGCTAGTTTTTGGCAAAATAACCGGAAACTTATAGGCTATCAGCTGTTCAATGAAATCAGCTGATCGTTGCGAATTAATATGAAACAACTGATCTTTTACTATAACTACACAAATCAATATATTTGTAAACAAATCTTCAAACTAATTATGTATTCAGCAAGATATCATTAACAAAAGCTTCGCATCTGTCGGTAACTCTTCGAGTCTTACAAGTTCTTTTTTGAAATGTTACATTAAAATTACAAATTAAAATGTTATTTTATGCAGTTTTTAAAACTAATTACGATTATGAAATTGGATTAAAAACTTTTTTTAATGACTTTCTGATCTCAAGAAATAAGTGACGGAATTTCAGTAAATCATTTTGAGATCTGAAATGTTTCTATGTTTACTCGCTGTGTAGAGCCACTGTCCAGGGTTATAAATGATGCCAGTAATGTAGCCTTCAGTTTAACTTGTCCCATATTGTGAGGGAAAGTAACCTTTGAGAGGCGCAGCTATTGTTTGCGACCATTAATCCTGAACTTCTGTCACAACGCGACGTGTCAGCTAAGAGAGATACACTTGTTTATACGGTGAAAAATAATACCAGTATTAACGTTGTATTTTGTTTGTAACATTGGTGTAGGCCTACACGGTAAATTTTTACAAAGAGTTTGACGGTTGTTGAATAAACAAAAACGAGTTGGAATTACCAGAGGATATATATATATATATATATATATATATATATATATATATATATATATATATATATATATATATACGCAGTTCCTAAACGTAAATTTGGATTATAGAGGTGCGTGCATTTTGGAAAAACCGATGAGTATGGGTCTACCCATTAAGAATTAGGATACTTTTTTTACTAATTACGGCTTTTGGCGAAAAAAATATGAAGGCTATCATCGCCGTCCAGCAAAATATCTTACACGGAGGGGAAACTAAATCTAAACATTGTTAATACTGTAGTAAAAACTAAAACTAAACATTGTTAATACTGTAGTAAAAACTAAAACTAAACATTGTTAATACTGTAGTAAAAACTAAAACTAAACATTGTTAATACTGTAGTAAAAACTAAAACTAAACATTGTTAATACTGTAGTAAAAACTAAAACTAAACATTGTTAATACTGTAGTAAAAACTAAAACTAAACATTGTTAATACTGTAGTAAAAACTAAAACTAAACATTGTTAATACTGTAGTAAAAACTAAAACTAAACATTGTTAATACTGTAGTAAAAACTAAAACTAAACATTGTTAATACTGTAGTAAAAACTAAAACTAAACATTGTTAATACTGTAGTAAAAACTAAAACTAAACATTGTTAATACTGTAGTAAAAACTAAAACTAAACATTGTTAATACTGTAGTAAAAACTAAAACTAAACATTGTTAATACTGTAGTAAAAACTAAAACTAAACACTAAATACGAGATGTGTTCAGAAAGTAACGAGAATTTTATTTTTTGAAGAAAATATTTATTTATTCTTCTACACAGATGTTGTCGCCTTCAAAATAGTCCCCATTAGAGATTATGCACTTGTGCCAGCGCTTCTTCCAATCCTCGAAACACTTCTCAAACTCCATCTTTGAGATAACCTTTAGTTCTTTCAGCGATGTGCTTTTAATGCCATCTACGGTTGTAAAACGACGGCCTTTTAAGGTTCTCTTTATTTTTGGAAATAGGAAAAAGTCACACGGAGCCATGTCTGACGAATATGGAAGCTGCGGCATCGTTACAGCATTTTGGCCAAAAATTCACGAACAATAGATGAAGTGTGAGCTGATGCATTATAGTGGTGCAAAAGTCATGAATTGTTTTTCCACAGATCCGGGCGTTTTTTTCGGATTGCTTCACGCAAACGGCGATGAACTTGTAGGTAGTACTCCTTGTTGACCGTTTCACTTGGTGGCAGGAATTCATGATGCACTATGCCATTAATATAGAAGAACACAGTGAGCATAACCTTCACGTTCGACCGCACTTGTCGAGCCTTTTTCGGTCTTGGCGAACTAGAATGCCTCCACTGGGATGATTGAGCCTTAGTTTCGACGTCATATCTGTAAACCCATGTTTCGTCACCTGTTATAATACGTTTCAGTAATTCTGCATCGTCGTTGACTTCATTTAGTGACTCCTGAGCAACTTCCATTCGCCGCTGTTTTTGTTCAAAATTCAACAATTGTGGAACGAATTTTACGTTTCATACACAAAACATCGGAAACAATGTCATGACATGATCCAACATCATCCGCGACCTCTCTAATTGTGATTCGGCGATTGTTCATAACCATTTCTTTCACTTTTTCCACGTTTTCATTGGTTGTTGATGTGCTGGAGCATCCAGGGGGTTCGTCATCTTCAACGTCTTCACGGCCTTCTTGGAAACGCGTATACCACTCGTAAACTCTTGCTTTGCTCATAGCAGACTCACCATACATTGTTTACATTTCATACACTTCGTTACACTTTATTCCATTTTTTACGCAACATTTGATACAAATTCTTTGATCCATTTCTTTTAACAAACGAAAATTTCCGAGCTCATAAAAACACGTCTAACCTTAGTGGCTGTCACAGAAAAAAGTCAACAATGAAAACAGCTGAAAGTTTTATCATACTTCAAGGGCATGTATACCAACATAACAAAAAAAAATGTTTGACAATCGGCCTCTCCAAGCCAGCGAAATTTAAAAATTCTCGTTACTTTCTGAAAACACCTCGTACACTAAAACTAGATAACATTATTACAATATATAACTTAATAAAGAAGGATTTACAGGAGTAAAATTATGAAAACAAAACGAATAATATAACATTTAAATTAACAATATTACTATGTTAAACAATACCATAGCCAAAGTAATTGAAATATATTTATACGACGTAAAAAATTTAGAACTCGGTCAATGACCGACGAATCATCCTTTAAAATTACCTCCATAGAGGGACCCAATCTACACTTTTGACGCATGCTTTTGAAACCATCACAATACAGAAGAAAGTGTTTGATTGTGATGATATCAAAACAAAACTGACACATAGATGGACCTCCAAGTCTCATGAGGACTTTTTTTAACGTCCATACTTTACGCCAGTTAGACTAATGAGGATGAGGGATCAGTGTTAAAGGCAAGATAAAAGCAACTGCAGCTCGAACTAATAACCTGTAGGGGCGCAGTTGAATGACTTTACAAAGTAGAACTAAATCAAAATAAAAATATGTATAGATTTTCTTAAGGCCGGGTGGCCACCAAACGCTGAGCGGAGCGAACTACGCATTCAAAACCTAAGCAATTATAATGCACGTGCAGCCACTGAACGTAACGGAGCTGAGCGGAGTTACAAAGGCTCCGCTTTGCGCAGCTTAGCACTGTCTAGGTTCAGTTTTGAAGCTGACCACGCATCTAAACTTATTATTTCTCGTCACCTAAATTACCGTTGCCCAGGTTATCGTTTTTAAACAGTAGCTTCCTAAAATCCGTTACAATAGGTCTAAATATTGATGTTAAAAACTGACTGAACTTCGCTTCCGGTTGAAGTTCATCTTCGTTTGATCATTCCTTGTTTGAGCTCTTTTATTTATACTGTCTACCCGTGTTTATCCGCGGTATTCTTCGGGGAATAAGAATTACAGCTGATTAATTCGAGAGTCGAATAGAAAATTTTGTTTCAATGTAAATTACAGTAAGTTTTTATGTTTTAAAGAAAAGCTTTTGTTATTAAAAAGCAAGTTATTGTTATTGGTAGAATATAGTAATTTTTCTTGTTGGGCTAAAATCCTAAATACCCATCTTCACCCCTGGAATTAAGATATTTTAACTATAAAACTAACATTTTACGCGAAGAAATCCTATATTAGCATTGTCGGTTTGCCGACCCTTTTGGCTGCTACGTCTCTTGAAAATACGTTTATTTGTTTTTTTAATAAATCATACACTTAATTTCTCGCCATTTTGTTTCAAATAGGCGAACACAAGTTTTAGGTACTATGTTCAGTATAACGATCTGCTTTCCCTAGCTTCGTCAATTCTATTTTCGTTGACGCGTTTCGGAGAACCTCCATCTTCAAAAACTATATCTATATCTGTACAAAAGAAGGAGTATAGATAGTTTTTGAAGATGGAGGTTCTCCAAAACGCGTCAACGAAAATAGAATTGACGAAGCTAGAGAAGGCAGATCATTATACTGAACATAGTGATAATAATCCTAGCAGAAAAGAAGAAGAATATAAAAATTGTAGGTAACTTAAAACCTATTAAGTATTGTAGTTAACAAATACAAACGTTTCCATTGAAATATGTCGAGCGGTTTCGTTGTTGATTTTCATTTAAAAATTAAAAAAATGACATTGATTCTTGGAAATTTGTTTTCACACGTCAGTGGTACACGTGCATGTTTTGTTGTTTTTTCAAAGTTTGTTTTAATTTGTTTCCGTGGCAACCAATTTGCCATAAAAGGGATGTCTCACTGCCTGCTCGAGAAGTAGGTCAAGCCGGATATATAGAGTTTTTCCTGGAGCTCAGTTTCGTGTCCTCTATTTAATCAATTTCTTGGGAAAAACTAAACCCTACCTAACCATAATTTTACTTACCGAGAAAACTTTTATTTTAAAACTGATTTTATTTTGTTTAGGTTTTTACTGGAAGTAAAGTTTTCTTCCAAACTCTGTTGGATGATCTTTTTAAGAGTACCAACCATTGATATGCTCAGTCTTCAGCAAAGTTTGAACTAGTAGTTTCGTCTTAATTTCTGCGATCAGTAACGAAAATTGGGCAGTCGCGGGACAGGTCGTTAAAAGTGATTTCTTTTGGCATGCCCGACTGTACTTTCTCACTATTATGGTTTAATTATTTTTATAAAACATTTATTTTTCTGCGATTCAATTTATAAATATGGGAATCAAAAATTGGTATAGGTCATATTCATTAAATAATTTAATTGCACAAATTTAGAAAGAACAAAATTTTAAAATTAATAAAAATTATAAGAAACATAAATTTAAATTTGACTTAAATATTTATATCCTTATTATATATATATATATATATATATATATATATATATATATATATATATATATATATATATATATATATATATATATAATTAAATTACATAAAAAACATTTATTATATTTAAATACCTATGTACATTTTTCATTTTTGTAATGAAATAAATATTATTATGCATAATTTAATTATTAATAATATGTATTATTTCTGTATTAATTTCTGTGTATATATATATATTTAATTAAATTATATAAAAAAACATTTATTATATTTAAATACCTATGTACATTTTTCATTTTTGTAATGAAATAAATATTATTATGCATAATTTAATTATTAATAATATGTATTATTTCTGTATTACAAGATTCTACACGTTTGCTCGTGCCTCATTTGATAGTCTCCTCTATATATACAAATATACTCTTCGTAGCATATATATATATAAAATATATATTATAGCATGTTATTATATATATATATATATATATATATATATATATATATATATATAGCATTTTTTTTTGTGTTTAACGTCCGACTATTGTGCACACTTGGGCTAATGCAGACGATATATATATATATATATATATATATATATATATATATATATATATATATATATATATATATATATATATATATATATATATATATATATATGTATATATATATATATATATATATATATATATATATATATATATATATATATATATATGTGTGTGTGTGTGTGTGTGTGTAATAAGTCAGAATAGATCTACATGAAGCAGAAATAGACTCAACAGACATCGAAGACAGGAACGCATACAGGAGAAAGATGCTCGGGTGGAAAATCCCAGATAATGAAACCCCAAAGAGAGCAGGGGTAAAATGGACGGAGGAGCGGAGGAGGATCCATGGGGACAGGATGCAAGGTGGAGGGGAGGTGCGAGGATCCACAGGGACAGGTGTGGAGGATTAGAAGGAACAAGACATAAGTCGGAGTGCTTTGCGTGATCTAACAGGGTCTATACGCAAATAATAATAATTAAATGTATATTGCCCTTCTCTCGTACCGAAGCCGCGAGGCTAGTATTGCCATCATGGCAGACTCTTCCCATATATAAGTATATAAGTTATGAGTATACTTGTCTATATGTATACTTATATAATATACAATTCAGGCGTGACCGCAAATTGAAGATTTTTCCCGTCCAAAAATACACAATCAGACCTGCCAAACGAAGTATTCACTAATTTTTTTCAATTTATCGGCTAATTTTGATATTTTATAATAGAACACCCTGTATTTTATGAAGTTTTTTGTACTACATGAGTAATATTAAGACTATTTTGTTAGACGTTTTTTATGAACACAAATTTTCACCAAACGAACATATTTTACAACAGGCAACTCATTTCCATTACGAAATTAATATTATAGTTTATTCACCAACATTTGTGTATATAAAGCAGTACACACATACCTGAGTGTTCAAACCAGAAATAAAACTAATATTTACATCATCATTATCATATCGGTGTATAACGCCTTCCGATTCACAAAAACCATTCTTCCTTATCCTTCCAGAGACCTTCTAATCCTCTTCCTTTCAGTTCCTCGTCAATACCACTTTGCCAGCTCTTTCGAGGTCTACTTTGCTTCCTTTAGGATTCCATTTTTAAATCTGTTTTGTTGTTCCGGCATCCTTTGAACATGTCCGACCATACCAGTTATTTATCCATGGTATCTTCACTAAGATTTACAACAAACCATAAGTTATTAAGACAAGTGACAAATTCCTTCTCAAAAAAAGGTCTGTTTAAGACAAATATTCAAAAGATAGTTGTACCTGCCAACACCGGATAGAAGGGAAAACCTACCTGATCAAGGTAATTGACACGCATTCGCGTTCTAACAGTATCGTAGCCTGGGATCTAGTATTGGCCTTCTACTTTTAATTGTTTAAACGTCGGCCATCTTGAAATTAACGCCGTGTATTTCTTTGCGTACACAAATGACGGCAAATATCCCAATAAACTGTAATAATATTAACATTCCGTTTTTTAATTAATTAAAATATGATTACAGGATGTAAGGCATACAATTGTAGAGGATATAAGAACAAAACAACTGGTTTGGTACGGGCATGTACAAAGAATGCCGGATGAGCGAATTCCCAAAAAATCATGCAATGGCGAACACCTGGAAGAAGAAAACGAGGAAGGCCGAGACTGAGCTGGAGAGAGGGAGTCGAAAAGGAAATAAAAAAAAGGGATCTACCAGAAGACCTGTGGTGGGACCGCGAACGGTGGCGGTTGGAGAACGGAAGACGGCGTAGAACGTTGTAGACCGAATTATAGATAGAGAAATATGATTACAGTTTTTGTTTTACAATTAAACTTGCTGTTTTATACTTTTAACTTAACACTAAGGTATTTATTAATGTTGTTTCAAGAGGTGATGGAAAATACGACGAAACGGCTGAACGAATCGTTCATAAAATGGCCTCAATGAACGAATCGTTCATAAAATGGCTTCAATGAACGAATCGTTCAAACAATTGTATGAACGGTGAAAGTAATATATACTGGTAGATGCAGGAGGAGAGTATTTTGAAGGAAAATAAGTGTGTTCACGCGCGCGCGCGCACACACACACACACACGCACACGCGCGCGCACACACACACACTCGCGCGCTCATGCACACATACGCGCGCGCATACACATACACACACGCGCACGCACACGCATACACACACACACACACACACACACACACACACACACACACACACACGAGCATATATACACGTGCACACACGCGCTCACGCACACACACACACGCTCGCACACACACACACACACACACACACACTCGCGCTCACGCACACACATGCTCGCGCACGCGCACGCACACACGCGCGGATACACACACATACACACGCACACACACTCGCGCGCATACTCACACGCACATACACACACGCTCGCGCTCACGCACACACACACGCTCGCGCGTGCACACACACACTCGCACACGCGCGCGCTCACGCACACACGCTCGAGCACGCGCACGCACGCAGGCACACACACACGCGCGCGCTCACATACTCACACGCACGCACACGTGCACATAAGCGCTCTCACGCACACACACGCTCGCGCGCACACACACACACACACACACACACACATATATATATATATATATATATATATATATATATATATATATATATATGTGTGTGTGTGTGTGTGTGTGTGTGTGTGTGTGTGTGTGTGTGTGTGCGCGCGCGCGCGTGTGTGAGTTACATGACTGCCATGTAAGTATTATGTTTAGCTATTAGAAATTTTTAAATTTTGAAAGAATTTGTCAGAATTGTAAACGTGCTTACAGTTCTTTCAACAGATAAGCAACGTCGCTTCACGACCAATCTTTCTTTATGTTATAATAAGTTGTAGTCACAGATCAGTAAAAAGTAGTATAACGGAGCGCGTATTACTCTTTCTGTTATAAACGTAAATAAGTGGAGGCTAACTGATAATTGTTACAGAAAGTCTCTGTTTAATTTTCAAATTTTTTTATATTAATTAATCAAACGGAACTTAGAGTTCTTTTAAAGTGTTTGTAAATTTACACAAAGCGTTCGTGGAATTCAGTGGCACAGCGTTGCTTAAGTTGTTAGTGAGAATTTTTTTAAGTTTTTGTTAATTCAAGTAGTTGATTCAGTAAGACTACTGAATAAGTGAAGTGTTTATGGTGATAAAGTGTAACAATTTATCTTCGTAGTCGATTGATCCCAACAATACTTACTCCTGAATTGAATCTGGACCTGCTGACATCTGGACCAATAACCCTACCATTCATTCTATCTTCGCATCATTAAAGACACTCAATAATCATCTTGGTAATTAACACTGTAGCTTCCTTTTTTTGAAATAAGTTAAGATGATTGAACCACATCATTTAGTTCCCATTTGTAGTATCAAAAAATGAAGATAAATCATTTATTATTATTTTTTGTATAATAATAATAATTAATTATTTTGAGAATACTTTATTAATACAACTTGAAATTATTTCCGTATGTTTTCAATAAATATTAGCAATTTGTGCATTAATTAATTTTTATTATAAAAATAAATGTTCAACAAAGTGTTTATTATAAAAATTGGCGCCCAACGTGGGGATGATTTTTTTAAATAAAAATTGGCGCCCAACGTGGGGATTGTTTTTTTTATAAAAATTGGCGCCCAACGTGGGGTGATTTTTTAAAATAAAAATTGGCGCCCAACGTGAGGTTGGTTTTTTATAAAAATTGGCGCCCAACGTGTGGATTGTTTTTTATAAAAATTGGCACCCAACGTGGGGATTGTTTTTTTTTTATAAGCATTGGCGCCCAACGTGGAGATTGTTTTTTTTATAAAAATTGGCGCCCAACGTGGGGATTGGTTTTTTATGAAAGTTGGCGCCCAACGTGGGGATTGTTTTTTTAAATAAAAATTGGCGCCCAACGTGGGATTGATTTTTTATGAAATTTGGCGTCCAACGTGGGGATGTTTTAAAATAAAAATTGACGCCCAAAGTGGTAGCTATAGTTTAATTATAAAAATATACGATTTGTTTATTATAATATACACAAAATATATATAAATTGTAACGACACCCACAAATAGTATTCTAAAGTTCAGGCTCAGCGCTCATTTGAATGTCTCAGACCTTGATGGTAGCTCCAATGGAAATTCCCTAACGCACTGCTACACTAATGGCAGGTCGATTTAGATTCGGTTAATAAAGTCTTCGTATTTTGCAAATTCTACTTCTTTGGAATAATGGGCCATTTGTTTGGGATGGAAGCCCATGTCGTAGCCCAATTCCTCGTCTGTAGGCAGCCAAGATTTATTGCGGTGTTCTTCCTCGATTCCCCTCAGTTCGCTTGAAGTGAACACGGTATCGTTCCTAGCCAAAATTTCGTTTCTTAACGCGATTTCGGAAGGAAACGCAAAAAACTGTTTTGTTTTGTTCATGAGGTCCTCACAATAGCCGACCGTAAAATTGCGTATCATCGTTAAAGTCACACGGCCATCCATGTCTTTGTCGACCGCCGTCATGTTCTGCGGCCATCCGCAAAGACCTATTGGTACGATCATTCTTCCTCCGCGCTTCAACTGTTGCAAAATCTGTGAACATCAGTTTATAAATATCCTTAACGAAATTATTACAAAGAACAATATAAACATGCTTAACAAAATTATTACAAAGAACAATATAAATATGCTTAACGAAATTATTACAAAGAACAATATAAATATGCTTAACGAAATTATTACAAAGAACAATATAAATATGATTAACGAAATTATTACAAAGAACAATATAAATATGCTTAACGAAATTATTACAAAGAACAATATAAATATGCTTAACGAAATTATTACAAAGAACAATATAAATACGCTTAACGAAATTATTACAAAGAACAATATAAATACGCTTAACGAAATTATTACAAAGAACAATATAAATACGCTTAACGAAATTATTACAAAGAACAATATAAATAATATTACAAAGAACAATATAAATACGCTTAAGGAAATTATTAAATAAAGATTACAAGAACAATATAAATACGCTTAACGAAATTATTACAAAGAACAATATAAACATGCTTAACGAAATTATTACAAAGAACAATATAAATACGCTTAACGAAATTATTACAAATAACAATATAAATACGCTTAACGAAATTATTACAAAGAACAATATAAATATGATTAATAAATTATTACAAAGAACAATATAAATATGCTTAACGAAATTATTAAGTTTATAAATATCGCTTAACGAAATTATTACAAAGAACAATATAAATACGCTTAAGGAAATTACAAAGAACAATATAAACATGCTTAACAAAATTATTACAATATAAATAGAACGAAATTATTACAAAGAACAATATAAATATGCTTAACGAAATTATTACAAAGAACAATATAAATATGCTTAACGAAATTATTACAAAGAACAATATAAATACGCTTAACGAAATTATTACAAAGAACAATATAAATACGCATAACGAAATTATTACAAAGAACAATATAAATACGCTTAACGAAATTATTACAAAGAACAATATAAATACGCTTAACGAAATTATTACAAAGAACAATATAAATACGCCTAACGAAATTATTACAAAGAACAATATAAATACGCTTAACGAAATTATTACAGAGATCAATATAAATATGCTTAGCGAAATTATTACAAAGAACAATATAAATACGCTTAACGAAATTATTACAAAGAACAATATAAATACGCTTAACGAAATTATTACAAAGAACAATATAAATATGCTTAACGAAATTATTACAAAGAACAATATAAATACGCTTAAGGAAATTATTACAAAGAACAATATAAATACGCTTAAGGAAATTATTACAAAGTACAATATAAATACGCTTAACGAAATTATTACAAAGAACAATATAAATACGCCTAACGAAATTACTACAAAGAACAATATAAATACGCTTAACGAAATTATTACAAAGAACAATATAAATACGCTTAAGGAAATTATTACAAAGTACAATATAAATACGCTTAACGAAATTATTACAAAGAACAATATAAATACGCTTAACGAAATTATTACAAAGTACAATATAAATATGCTAAACGACATTATTACAAAGAACAATATAAATATGCTTAACGAATTTATTACAAAGAACAATATAAATATGCTTAACGAAATTATTACAAAGTACAATATAAATATGCTAAACGACATTATTACTAGTACTTCAAAGAGCACTAGATCTAAGGGGATACTTAATTAAAATACAGAGCGCTTAAATCGGAAGTGAATAGGAAAATATTATACGCACACGTTTTCGGGCTCAATACTGAGTGACTTAGTACCAAATTGCAAAACAATCGTCCAACGCGTTTGATTGAAATTATTTACACATCGTTAAACCAGAGGCCGCCATCTTGAAACGGAAGTAAATACAAATACATTATTTAGGTTTTATACAAGATATCATCGCACCAAATTTCAAAACAATCGGTCAGTGCGTTTGGCTAAAACTTTGTACACTCGTTATTGTAAATAAAAGGGCGTTATTTTGAAACTGGAATGAATCACATGTAAGGTTTTATACAAGATATTTCCGTATCAAATTTCAAAACTATCGGTCAGTGTGTTTGGCTAAAACTTTGTACACTCGTTATTGTAAATAAAAGGGCGTTATTTTGAAACTGTAATGAATCACATGTAAGGTATTTCCGTGTAAAATTTCAAAACAATCTGTTAACGCGTTTGGCCAAAACTGCGTAACAAACACAACCAATCGGTCGAGTTGAAACTGAGACTTCGCTTCGCTCGGTCGATAATAATCTGGACACGCAGCTGGTGATGGTAGCAAATTGACAAAGTAATTTTGAAATAAAATGTGCTAATTTATGTCGGTTTGTTTCAAATTTGTCACTAAAATCGATTTTGGTAGTTGCTTAAACATGTTAATTTTCCAGTAAAAACTGACATTTAAAATTTTTAAAAAATTAAATTTTATCTGTTATCTTGTTAAAAGGTGGAATTCACCATTGTAATGAGGTTAAAATTTGCATCGTGTTAAATTTTTCAGTTCAATTGAAAATTTAAAATTGCTAATGTTTGCTGATTTTAACGCTGATTGTATCTTTGAAAGCATTTTGAAAAAGTATAAGGTGAAAACATTTATGGTTGTAAATTAGCTTCCATCAGTTTTTCGAGACAGCTGCTTGTGTGTTATATATTAATTATCGCGATATTTTTCTTATTAAAAAGGGAAATTTAGTGTTTCCCTTCTCGTTGCATTTTTACCTTCTATTTCATTTTTACTGATTAACCTAACAGTATTAATTTATAAGTAACTTTGTTTGTACCTGTATGAACGCACAATTTTTCTCACTTGGTTTACACACCTTATTTCAATGTGAAAAACAACATGAAAATAAGATTTTCTCAAAAATAGTTTAGCGTTAACAGAGCGAAGCAAGGTACTTTATGAAAAATTTCGTACAGCGATGAATCTCTTCTGAATTTGATAACATCCGGATCTGATTACAGGCGGAAAGAGAAGAGCTTTAGTTTTGGTTTCCCAAGTGTTTTTCTTTAATGCTTCTTGTAAATAATCATTTGTAGCAAATATAAGAAAGTTTTGGCCATTTTTACGAATCTATCTTTGTAAAATTCAGCCTACTTACTACTCTCGGTACGCGACGGACAGCTGCGCCGATGTGGATGACGTCATAAGGACTTTCTTCAGCATAACCTCGTCTACCGTCAGCAACTGAAATTTTTTTATTGTTAAATAATTATTTACTTTACAATTTGACCTAAATATTATTAGTATACCGTATAGTATTATTAAATAAAAAGTTAGTATTTTCTCGTACTAAATCTATATTTAGAAGGCTGTGGATTCGGTGTCCATAGTGAACTGTCCACGAGAGGAGACTTGATCAGAAAATGAAATGGCCGATAATAACACGCTACGTCCTGATCCAAAAACATTGACTTTGCTGCAGACGTTTTCAATTTTGTTAACACTTTTGTGTGCTTTGTTCTTAACAAGAACAATAACTAACAAAAAAGTGAAATTATAAATTTTTCAGTAAATCCAGTATCAACGTAGAGAGGAGAAATAAATGTTTGCAGTTTAGGAATATAGAAAAGGAGAATGCGCACAAGAAGGCTGTGAGGATGTGGAGGAAGAAATGTTTGATACAAAGTACAAGCTTTTGTTTTCTTCCTTTATTGTATTCCACATTGCAAGAAGCATGCGCACAAGGAGGCTGTGGAGGAAAAATGTTTTTCAGGTTAGGAATACAATAAAGGAACATTCGCACAAGGAGACTGTGAAAGAATAAATGT
>CM040186.1:16718510-16751010 GCA_022606455.1 Callitettix versicolor
TCAACTTCTTCATGACCACTGCAGCGAATCCCGCAATGGCCCTCCAGTTGGCCTCTGAAGCCATCATAGTCGCAACCAGACTTTCCGGTGCAATACTGCCTCGCAGATATGTTTGCAGCCTCATCCTTTCATTGTCGAATCTCCGACAGCGGAAAAACACATGCTCCGCATCTTCCTCCACTGTTGAAAGACAGAGGGGACAAGCCGAGTCCGTTTCCAGCCCGAAACGGAACAAGTAAGCTCGGAAGCAACCGTGCCCAGTGAGAATCTGTGTGAGATAGAAATCCACCTCTCCATAATTCCTGTTGCACTAATCCTGGATGTTACCTATGAGTTGGTATGTCCATCGTCCATTTGTTGATTCGTCCCACTGTCGCTGCCATGTGTGTGTATGTATGTATGTGTGTGTGTGTGTGTGTGTGTGTGTGTGTTGTGTGTTCGCGCGTATGGGGTGTGTATCTGTGTGTGTGTTTTTTTTGTGTGCGCGCGTGTGAGGTATGTTTGTTTTGAGTGTGCTCACACGTGTGTGGTGTATATCTGTGTGTGTGTGTGTGTGTGTGTGTGTGTGTGTGTGTGTGTGTGTGTGTGTGTGTGTGTGTGTTTTGTGTGTTCGCGCGTGTGGGGTGTGTATCTGTGTTTTTTGTGTGCGCGCGCGTGTGTGGTGTGTGTGCACGCGCGTGTTAGGTATGTTTGTTTTGAGTGTGCTCGCACGTGTGTGGTGTATATCTGTGTGTGTGTGTGTGTGTATTTTGTGTGTTCGCGCGTCTGGGGTGTGTATCTGTGTGTTTTTTGTGTGCGCGCGCGTGTGTGGTGTGTGTGCACGCGCGTGTGTGGTGTGTGTGCACGCGCGTGTGAGGTATGTTTGTTTTGAGTGTGCTCGTACGTGTGAGGTGTATATCTGTGTATGTGTGTGTGTGTGTGTGTGTGTGTGTGTGTGTGTGTGTGCGCGCGCGTGTTTTATTCGATTTAGTTAAAATTTGGTACAAAAGTCTATTTTGTTAATAGCCTGGAAACGTTCGTTGATAATAGAATGATACGTTCAACAATTTCAAAATGGCGGGCATTTTAAATCTTTATAAATTCAGAACGTTTATGCCTTGAACAGTTTCGGGAATATGATTTCACCGTCGTAACCAGCATATAGAATACACTGAATTTAAGAATGTCGTTATTGTAACATAGCCACCGGACCACATATTCAAATGATTAGGATTATGACCTATTCTTCCCGTCAGTGGTCTATCAACTCACCTCAATAAAGGCTACCGCTGTTTCGAAACTCAATAATTTCATCTTCAGGCCGTTATACAAAATGTTAAATCCCTCTGTCGA
This sequence comes from Callitettix versicolor, assembly GCA_022606455.1. Taxonomy (NCBI): domain Eukaryota; kingdom Metazoa; phylum Arthropoda; class Insecta; order Hemiptera; family Cercopidae; genus Callitettix; species Callitettix versicolor. The sequence continues at coordinate 16,719,843 of CM040186.1, forward strand.
GGTCGTCACAAAGTCAAACAAAACATTAAAACACGCACCACAAACACTGAGGACAATTACACGTTTAAAATATTCATCATGAAATTCGGCTTGGCCAAGCTACACACGCGGCTCATACGTCGTTACATTCCGGACTCGACAGAGGGATTTAACATTTTATATAACGGCCTGAAGATGAAACTATAGAGTTTCGAAACCGCCGTAGCCTTTATGAGGTGAATTGATAGACCACTGACGGGAAGAATAGGTCATAATCCTAATCATAAGAATTTCTATTTAACGGAGGTCAGGGTTCATTTTCGTGATTTCAATGTAATTGAAAATGCTAATATATACAGATTTTAACGCTAATTATGATACTGAAATCATAATTAGAAAAAATTAATAAAAATTTTACTTTTGGGAATTCGGTTCTATTGCGGCAGCGAGACAGCGCGTGCCGCGTTTGCTTTGATTTTCCAAATATATTTTCGAATTATGACTTTATTTTATTAACAAATGTAAATTTCCATGAGTGTTTCTAGCCTCACGGATCAGTGTCATCAAATGAATTTTACCTTTCTTTTCAATACACTGGCATTGAAGAACAAATAACGGTGCTTACCACATTGGGAGCGTTGAAGGACGTACCGTAACCTAAGTACCTCGCAGAATCCAGATAAGGGTGATGGGCGATGTACTTGGCGCGGTCGACGCTTAGCATAATATTCGTAACCCGTTCGCTCTTCAGAAAATTTTTAGCTGAAAAAAATCATCAAAACATTGCTGTTTGAATTTATTTGTTTTTACGTAAAAATTACAGCGATCATAAAGAAACTCAAGTTGTGATTTTAATGCTTTTGTGATTAGTAATTGTGTTCGGACATTAAACGCTTTGAAGGACGTTGGTAGCATACTGAGCTTTCACCCCGAGGACCCGGGTTCGATTCCTGGCCAGGGCTTGGCATTTTTCATACGCTATAAATCATCCCATCGTCTGCATTAGCCCAAGTGTGCGCAATAGTCGGACATTAAACGCTTTGAAGGACGTTGATAGCGTACTGAGCTTTCACCCCGAGGACCCGGGTTCGATTCCTGGCCAGGGCTTAGCATTTTCATACGCTATAAATCATCTCATCGTCTGCATTAGCCCAAGTGTGCACAATAGTCGGACGTTAAATACCAACAAAAAAAAAAAAAAAAAAAAAAAAAAACGCTTTGTTTTGAAAGTATGGATCAACTCTTGTTTTCAAGTGCCTAACTTTTAAACTACAAAATTATCAACTAGAACATAATCTACAGTATTTGTGAAAATTCTAATCCTCTAGATCCCAGGCTATTTAAAAGAGGGTGAACAACAGGTTGTTCAAACATTAACCAGTCAGATTAGAAAAGTTTTTGGAATTATTGGTTTAGAGCACTGATCAACGAATCGGTAGAATGAATGAGTCCACTAAGTAGCTGGAGGTCCTCAGGTTCTTGAAAATCTTTGCCTCCTGCTGGCAACAGTCTCCCATCTGCAGTTTCCTCTTCCTGCATACCCTACTCTTGGTTTCTCCGCGGTACACGTGCACCCACAGACTACTACAGTACTCTATAGTGAGTCTAATTTTTCCTTTGTTGACCCACAAGATCTTAATGTTCCAGTCCTGAAAAACAGTTCTCGTCCACTGACGGATTAATGCAATTTTGTGGGCGAGGACGGTTGGTTGGCTGATTCAATTAAAAGAGGACCGCCTAGTGGATTGCAATTTTTAAAATAATACCTCCAAAAACTAGTACTGTTAAGCTGTTTAAGACTTAAAACGCGTATAAAAAAGTGTAACAATTTACTCCATTTTAGGCAAAATTCACTTACATTGCTAATTTTTAAAACGTTTTCAAAAACTGTCTCCATTTACATAACTTACCCTCTTCTCAATATACCCATATATAATTTTTTATATAGTTGCAGTTACTCCAGTTGCTTTAACCTTACCGTTGACGCTGATCCCTCGTCCTCATTGGCCTTAGCAAGTCCAGCGTTACAACAGTTACGCAAACCAAGTTTTGATCAATTTTAGACTCGAGAAAGATCTTTCTGCTGTTGCAGTTAACACAGGAAGAGAAGAGAGAATCAACATAAAATATCAAACTGATTCTCACCTTGAGTACAAACGTTACAAAGTGCACAAACGTACATACGTACAAAACTTGATGTACATACAAAGTTGAGATTGGGATAATGTGACGGGTTTCGGAACCATCAGAGGTCTCAGCTACGACACTTCCATTTTAAGGAAGTCAAATAGGATCTTTTATATTTTTTATTTTATTCCTTTTCTTGTTCCCGTCAGATCTGTCGTTGCAGTTCTACAAACATTGCATACGTTATACCCAAGATGTGATCCCAAGGAGGTCTTCTGCTTCTATGATGTTAGAAGCTCCTTTGCTACCGCTTCCTCTCTTATCAGCTTTTACGTTCCAGATAAACCTTTTTTACATCTACGCCCATCTGAACTGAGAAAAACCGTCGCCATTTTGATTTTAGATGTTTTACTCTATCTCTCACCTCTTCTGTTGCATGATGGGTAGGTCCACCTAGCATCCCTACAGTTTGCTGCACTGTGGATTCCACAAGGTTAGACATAAACCCAGTGTCTTTAACCCTCACCTTTCATGGTATTTTTTCTCCTCAGGTCAACTCTTACCAGCTTCTCAAGGTTTTCTGGGATTTGAAGATTTTTCCAGTCATCAAATCCTATCAAATAATGGATATAAAATGACCAACAATACAGAACTACGTGTATACTTCAGGCTGGAGAGAAGAGGCTCGGTGGTCGTTGAGACTAAAGTACCTGTCAGTCTACTGCGTCTCTAAACTGCGCACCTAAAAGTTCTTAGTTCGAGCCGTCAAGCCGCAGTTACTCCCGTTGCTTTGCCCTTACCGTTAACGCTGATCCCTCGTCCTCATTAGCCTAACTGGTGTAAAGTATCAATGTTAAGAAAACATACTAATAAAGTAAGCCTGGAGATCGTCTGACATCCAGTGTTTGCGTTCTGAAACTGACGTCCTCCACAGCTACCTCTGCTTGGAATGGAAAAACGCAATGTCAGTTAGGTGAAGAAAGATTAAATTCAGATAAGGCATTGCCAAACCTGTCACAATGTGTTAGTCTCTTAAGCCTGTCTTAGTAATTTGGAATCTCTCATAACCAGGATCCTTTAAAGAGTCAACAATCTGTGGTCCAAAAATTTCTTTTAATTTATATAACTGTATTACAATCTTCTTATATTGTTTCGGCTTCAACACTTGATAACACCACAAGAATGACAACTATTGAATTACTTGATAAAAACGTTTCCGTTGAAATAATGTTTCACAAACCTCTCCGGAAATTCGTGCCCCAAATTTGTTTAACCCTAAAACAGAAGGTGAAGAAGTGCACGCAATAACTGTCTACTTAACCCGTAGACTGTCTATCCATTACTCCCCAGCACCGCCTGGCTAGAATATTCTCCTGGAGCACCACTGACTTTTCCACGTAAGGTTGACCTACAAACGGTCTTCACGTCTTCTCAGAATCAACTGATCGCGACCTACTTCTTTCAGTTTTACCTAAGCTGCTGTTCTACATACCTTGTTTATAACAACAGGCAGTATGTCAGCAGTTTCATAATTTTTCTACATCTTTACAATCTTTAAAACTTTAAAATTATAATTTTAATTCTTAGCATCTGATTTTTATAAAAAACAATCGATTATTTTAGAATGTAGTGAACACATAGGCACTCGTGAATTTATCAAAATCGATTTTTCCAATGCCACTATAACTTCTTTATATTTTTTCTAGTAAGACAGTAGAAATTCTTAATTTTTCAAATTCTGATTCAATCGGCGTTTTTAAAAATGCACCAAATAGCATTTAACTTAATTAAAAGTACGAAAAAACTTAAGTGTGTTTAGTTCAAATTAATCTAAAAATTTAAGTTATTTAAATATTCTGACGATTTTCCTGTACGTAAATTTACCTTAAAAATTCAGGTAAAGATGTTTTTAGTGATTTAAGAAACCAGTAGGCAAAGGTTGTTTAGTTTCCAGAACCTACAGCAGAATGAGCTAGTCAGTGGACTCAGCACATTGAGAATACCACGCGATGGGGTCATATAACCAAAAGTTCATTCAACCAAATTCTATACTAATATTTTGGCCCAATGAACTTTTGGTCATATGAATTGTGTTTTTAAGAGGCGAGATCATATGACCAAAAGATCAAACAACCAAAAGTTCATTCAACCAAATTCTATACTAATATTTTGGCCCAATGAACTTTTGGTCATATAAACCATGTTTTTGTTATTATTTTAAACACCATCATACTACTTACCCAGTCCAAATTAATTGTTTAGCATTCAAGTGTTAAATCTATAACAGTGATTTTTATACATTTATTATATATTGGTAGGTGTGAATAATAAGTGTTTACATTATTTTAAACGCCATCATACTAGTTACCCAGCCCAACATAATTATTTAGTATTCAAGTGTTAATTGTATAACAGTGACGTTTATTCGTGTATTATATATTGATAGGTGTGAATAATAAATTTTTAAATTATGTTAAACGCAATCACACTACTTACCCAGTCAAACATAATTATTTAGTATACAAGGGTTAATTGTATAATGGCGTATATTATTAATTTAAATATTTAGTATTGAAACTTACCTATATGCAATAATAAAAAAAAGTGAATATATAAAATATTGACAGTATATTCAACTGTAGGCCTAAACGCTAAAACAATATAGTAATGTCTGGTCTGGGTATGTAGTGTAATGGCGTGTATTATTAATTTAAATATTTAGTATTGAAACTTACCTATATGCAATAATAAAAAAAGTGAATATATAAAATATTGACAGTAGCCTATATTTAACTGTAGGCCTAAACGCTAAAACCATATAGCAATGACTGGTCTGGGTATGTAGTGTAATGGCGTGTATTATTAATTAAATATCAGTAATGACACTGATCTATATGCAATGCAATAAAAAGACAATGTTTTACAAAATATCCTCCTTCGAAGGAAATACGAACCTCGATGTTAATAAATCTCTAAGTTATTACACATTTTTGGTCGAATGAAACTTCGATTGTTTGATTTTTGGTCATATGAACCACTCTGTTAAAAACATGGTTCATATGACCAAAAATTCATTTAACCAAAATATTAAAGTATAATTTGGTCGAATGAACTTTTGGTTGTTTGATCTTTTGGTCATATGAGCTCTTCCCAATACCACAATCCAAGAGTCTTAGGGTACATCGCCTATTTTTATCTTGGTGCCAGAAGGAAATCAAACCACTTAACCTCTAAATAATCTAACACAGGGGTCTCCAAACTACGGCCCGAGGGCCACATCCGGCCTGCGGACAGATTTTGTCCGGCCCGCGGAGAGCTAGCATACTTGAAAACTCCTTTTAGAGAACATATTTTTTATAGCAAATTAAATTTAGTTTTAAATATGGTTTTGGCCCTCGGAACTTACTGGAGTAATCAGTATGGCCCTAAGGCTGGAAAGTTTGGAGACCCCTGATCTAACCTAATGATTTTTAACGCTCTTCGTTTTAAAAACAAACGGACAGATTCTGTTGTGTACCTAATTTCTAATCAATATTTCGTGCCGAAATATGCGCCATATCCCATAGTAAGCGAGTCAGCTGCGTGCAGGAATAATTTCAATTATAAAACAGTAAAATCATTTTGTAAAACAGCTTACATCGTACTATATCAAGAAGTTCGCTTGTGTTTAGCGGCCAAGGTCGTTCTGTTTTGTTTTCATAAGATCTCCTGGTGGTAGTTACTGTCCTGGTCCTGGTGGTAAACCTAGTCCTGTACATCCTTCGCCTGGGTCCGGTAGCCCTTCGACGGACACTATCAGCCCAATGTGCGACGAGAAACAAACCCAACAGTGTAAAAAACTTGAGGTACATGATTCGATGCACGTAACTCTTATAACTGGAATCTGAAACAAAAACAGAACAGAAGCGAAGATTTTGTTAATATCTTTGCTAAATATACAATTGGTTTGAAGATATGTTTACAGATATGTGGATTTGTTTAAATAAATAAATACGTGAACCTAGCTTAGGTATTATTTACTGTAGTTATAGTAAAAGACCAGCTGTTTTGTATTAATTCGTAACGATCAGCTGATTTCTTTGAATAGCTGATAGCCTGTATTAAATTTCAGGTTATGTTGTTTTTTTTTTTGTGTTTAACGTCCGACTATTGTGCACACTTGGGCTAATGCAGACGATGGGATGATTTATAGCGTATGAAAATGCCAAGTCCTGGCCGGGAATCGAACCCGGGTTCTCGGGGTGAAAGCTTAGCACGCTATCCACTAGGCCACCGAGGCGGCTACTGTAGTTGCAGTAAAAGACCAGATGTTTTGGATTAATTCGTAACGATCAGCTGATTTCTTTGAACAGCTGATGGGCTGTAATAAATTTCAGGTTATGTTGTTAAAAACTAGCATTATTAACAACAATTATTATGAACGTTTACATTAATTCCGAATATATTCTAAGCGGTAAAAAATGTTTTAAACAGTAAAATTTGTTAAACAGTTTCAAAATGGCGGTCATTTAAAATCTTTGGAAATCATAACTGTGTTCGTTATTTTTGAAGGACCGATTTCACTATAGTAATCAGCGTTAGAAACTGCACAAGGTAATATGATTTTCAAAATCCGTTGATATTAAGTAATTTAATCTGACAGCTGTCCAGGGTTCGTTTTTGTATTTTAAATGCAATTTGGAAGTTTAAAATGCTAATATGAAGATTTTATGATCGTGAAATCAGAGTTTAAACAGATTTAAAAAAAAATGGTCAAAATCTTTAGATCTACAAAATTTTGTCTGGTTTTACAAAAAACGTTTTTTGTGAAAAAGGGTTAAATGAAAAGAATTTGAAAAACTAGTAAACGTAAGATACAGACAACATACACTCAGATGTAAAATTTAATGAAACATTGTTTAGTATTTAGTAATATGCACAAACGTATGGGTGTCCGTAAGCAAACATTAAATGAGAATTTAGTGAATATTTTTTTTTGCGGCGAAAAACCGTTAAGGTTATCATCGCCGACACGCAAAATGAAAGTATAAAAAAAAATTAATAAAATTTACTGAAATAAGAAAATAAAACTACAACAAACTGTAATAGTAAAAATAAATTAAAGAAAAATTTAAATAACAGGTATAACTATATTACAATAGCGAATACTTAAGAACTAAATAACAATGAATAATTAATAAAATTTAATAACAATTCGTAAAAGTATATATAAACATAACAGAAATAAAGTTATTTAGATAAATAAATAAAATAACACTAGAAATAACAAATATATAAATTAAATTTTATTTAAAACATTCAGACGATGAAGGAAGTCTAGAACCCGGTCAACGGCCGAGGCACTATCTCCCAACATCGTCTGCAAACAGTTGCACAGACCACACATAACACGCACATTTTGGAAACCATCACAATCGAGCAATATATGTTTTATTGTGATGGTTTCCATACAGAACTCGCATTCAGGTGGGTCCCCGCGATCCATCAGAAATCCATGCGTTAACATGGACATTTTAATGAGATTTAGTGTACAAAAAGCCTTACACTCTCTCTCTCTCTCTCTCTCTCTCTCTCTCTCTCTCTCTCTCTCTGTAACAGTTTCAATGACTGATTAAACTTCCTCAATCAAGGTGCCATTGGTGAATCAAGGTGCCAATCACGTAATTTAGGTGAACATTCCAGTCCACAGGTTAACGGCAAAAACCAGAAAAATCCACGTGGCATTATTTCTAAAACAGCTACTAAATATAAACTTCCTTAATGTAAACGCCACAGCCATCAACAATGAACATAGCAATGCTTACTACACTATTTTATTATGTTACGCGTTACAGATTAGAAGTTGTGTTAAATGTTGACAAAAATAGGCCTAACATAATATTGAGGAAAATAAGGAAATGGTAAAATATATTACACTTTAATTCCTTATACAAAGTATATAGATTGTATGTGGTTAATAATGAATTTTGTTGGGAAAACAAGCTATTGGAGTTGCCATCATGGTAAAACCCAGTCTCGGGATCTTGAAAAAAGCCCGATCTAGCTCTCTGGATCACTATTGTTGAAGAAGGGTTGTTAAAATCTGTGTGTGTGTGTGTGTGTGTGTGTGTGTGTGTGTGTGTGTGTGTGTGTGTGTGTATGTGTGTGTGTGTGTGTGTGTGTGTGTGTGTGTGTGTGTGTGTGTGTGTGTGTGTGTGTGTGTGTGTGTGTGTGTGTGTGTGTGTGTGTGTGTGTGTGTGTGTGTGTGTGTGTGTGTGTGTGTGTGTGTGTGTGTGTGTGTGTGTGTGTGTGTGTGTGTGTGTGTGTGTGTGTGTGTGTGTGTGTGTGTGTGTGTGTGTGTGTATGTATGTGTGTGTGTGTGTGTGTGTGTGTGTGTGTGTGTGTGTGTGTGTGTGTGTGTGTGTGTGTGTGTGTGTGTGTGTGTGTGTGTGTGTGTGTGTGTGTGTGTGTGTGTGTGTGTGTGTGTGTGTGTGTGTGTGTGTGTGTGTGTGTGTTTTAGCACGCTCGTGTTCGTAATTTTGGACTGATATGACTCAATCTTGAAACAAAAAATCTATTTTTCTAACAGCTGGTACAAGTTCGATACGCACAATAAACTGTCCAACACTTTTAAAATGGCGGCCATTTCATATCTTAAAATGTGTATAATATTTTTTATTTTTTCACTTTATAGCGAATTTTCATTTACGAAAACGTTATTAGAGGTGCAATCAAGGTGAGATCCAGACCCGGGGACAAGCGCCAATCCTGAACTAGAGATTAATTTTTGAGAAGTTTTAAAGTTGTCCCTATACTGTATACAAGAAAACAAACCCTGACCGCCATCAAATTAAATTATTTAATTTTAATGGATTTTTAAAATTCAAATTGCTAGTTTATGCACTTCTCGACGCTGATTTACGACAGTGGAATTAGATGTTCAAAAGATATTTAACACAAAATGTTTGTTGAAGATTTGAAATAATTGCTGCCATTTTGAAACTGTTAAACGAATTTCGCTGATTAAACAACATGTCCAAGCTATCATTAAAATTGATTTTTTTGCAAAGTTTGAATCAAATCGGTCCAAAATTGCTAACATGAGCGTTTTTCCTTTCCCCGCTCGTGATCATAATCAAGGTCATTTCAAACCTCGAGTCTGGGTCTTACCATGATGGCCGCTCGTTTTCAAATAGAAATTTAAAAAATAAACTATTGGCTTCTCTTGTATTTTTTTCGATTTAATCTGAAAGTATAATTTTTTTTTTTTTTAAATTGATAGATTGGCTGTAGTTATGAAGCATCAGTAGATTTCGAATCAGTAGATTACGAAATCAGTAGATTTCGGACAAAAAATTGAACAAATTACGATAAGCCTATTTAAATGAAAGATTTGTCGGGAATACATTTATGTCTACAGCTTTGAAACAAAATACTTGGAGTAAATACAATGTATGCATACATGAGAAAGTTTATGCATCGTGTTTATTTTCTTCTAATTGGATGTTATTCATCACAGATCTCAATTAAAATTCCAAACAAGTGTTTCATTATGTTTAATATCAGGAGTTTTTTTTATTAATTCTCTTGCTTTCTGATAAGTGTCAACGTCACAAAATATGTTATTATTCGATATTTGTTGTCTTAAAGAAATTAGTATAAATAATTGTAATATTCATGCTTTGCACTAATAGTACTTTGTATTTTTCTTTGTATTTACGAGATGTTTTCAGAAAGTAACAAGAAATTTAATTTTTTGAACAAAATATTTATTTATTCTTCTACATTGATGTTGTCGCCTTCAAAATAGTCCACATTGGAGATTATGCACTTGTGCCAGCGCTTCTTCCAATTCTCGAAACACTTTTCAAACTCCATCTTTGAGATAGCCTTTAGTTCTTTCAGCGATGCGCTTTTAATGTCATCTACGCCTGTAAAACGACGGCAAAAATATTCCCTTTATTTTTGGAAATAGGAAAAAGTCACATGGAGACATATCTGGCGAATATGGAGGCTGGAGCATCGTTAGTGTACTGTTTTTGGCCAAAAATTCACGAATAAGCGATGAAGTGTGAGCTGGTGAATTACCGTGGTGCAAAAGCCATGAATTGTTTTTCCACAGATCCGGCCGTTTTTTCGGATTGCTTCATGCAAACGGCGTTGAACTTGTAGGTAGTACTTGTTATTGACCGTTTCACCTGGTGGCAGGAATTCATGATGCACTATGCCATTAATATCGAAGTGGGCATAATCTTCACGTTCGACCGCACTTGTCGAGCCTTTTCGGTCTTGACGAGCCAGAATGCCTCCACTTGAATGATTGAGCCTTGGTTTCGACGTCATATTCGTAGAACCATGTTTCGTCACCTGTTATAATACATTTTGGTAATTCTGCATCGTCGTTGACTTCGTTTAATGACTCCTGAGCAACTTCCATTCGCCGCTGTTTTTGTTCAAAATTCAACAATTGTGGAACAAATTTTGCTACCACGCGTTTTATACACAAAACATTGAAAACAATGTCATGACATGATCCAACATCATCCGCGACCTCTCTAATTGTGATTCGGCGATTGTTCATAACAATTTCTTTCACTTTTTCCACGTTTTCATCGGTTGTTGATGTGCTGGGGCATCCAGGGCGTTCGTCATCTTCAACGTCTTCACGGTCTTCTTGGAAACACTTATACCACTCGTAAACTCTTGCTTTGCTCATAGCATACTCATCATAGGCCTATGTTAACATTTTAACACTTTGTTACACTTTATTCTATTTTTTACGCAAAAATTGATAAACATTCTTTGATCCATTTCTTTTGACAAACGAAAATCGCCGAGCTTATAAAAACACGTTTAACCTTAGTGGCTGTCACAGACAACGTCAACAATGAAAACAGCTGAAAGTCTTATCATAATTCAAGGGCATGTATACCAACAAAATAAAAAAAATGTTTGACAATCGTACTCTCTAAGCCCGAGAAAATTAAAAATTCTCGTTATTTTCTGAACACACCTCGTATTTCGTTTGTTTTTCTGTGTAAACTGTAAAAAAAAACTTGAAAGTATAAACCTAAGTTTAGATTTGTTTTTAATATTTTGTTAGGCTTAGTAACGTAGAATTTCACGGCCACCTGTATCAGACAATTCTATTTTTTTTTCTATTAAAATATGTCTGTTGATACCGGTCTAAATGAAACGATCGGTAAAATTTACAACGATAAAAACACAGTTTTTTATTACTGATTTTGAAAGTATTTTATTAATATTTTAAGGGCTGAGGGTATGTTTTGAAGGTATGTGGAAATTTTAGGTATCGTCAAGATCAACAACATTGCTAAAAATTACCAAAAACTATCTCCTTTCGTGTTTATGTTGTCACTGAATTGAGAAATTGTTTCAATACAAAGTTTATATAAAATCACTCTGTTCAGTATAATGATCTGCCTTCCTTAGCTTCGTCAATTCTACTTTCATTGACGCGTTTCGGAGAATCTCCATCTTCAAAAACTATATCTATACTCATCTGAGTATAGATATAAATGATTGTATATATATATATATATATATATATATATATATATATATATATATATATATATATATATATATATATATATATATATATATATATATATATATATATATTTGTGTTTAACGTCCGACTATTGTGCACACTTGGGCTAATTCAGACGATGGGATGATTTATAGCGTATGAAAATGCCAAGCCCTCGCCGGGAACGCGTCAACGAAAGTAGAATTGACGAAGCTAGGGAAGGCAGATCATTATACTGAACACAGTGATAATAATCCTAGCAGAAAAGAAGAAGAATTTAAATAAAATGTTTGAAATTTTTCTGATCTAATAAGTCGAAATTAGTGGGGGCATGAAAACGTGAATATTCGAAAAGTCTGATGGCACTGTATAAAATGTATATTTGCAAAACATATATGCAATATATTCTGAATCAATATCACTTCAAAGGATAAATTTTATTATAGACAAATTACAGATTTATAACAATTTTAAAATATCTCTGCCCTAGCTATTTTGCTCCTTAACCACACGTAAATCCTATAAGATATTTTCCCTGTGTCCCGACCGCTATAAAGACCATTTTTGAAAATTCTTTATCAATCGGTCGTATAGTTCACGAGTAAGAGATACATGACCGAGAGACAGACAGACGGTCACGTGTTTGAATCACGTCTTATTTTTACCTACCGGCCTTAATAAAACGCAGACATTCTTTGCTATTTAACATTTACAATAATGATAACGGCAACGATAACGATAGCGGTAATGATAACGACAAAGATAATGTCCTATGATAACAAAAATCGTTACGATAACAATAACGATAACGATAATTATACTACAACAACAACAACAGCAACAGGAATAACAATAGCAAAAGCAACATCAGTAGCAACAGTAACAACAACAGCATAAAGAACAACAACAACAGCAACAGCAACAACAACAATAACATCAACATCACCAGGAACAACAATAGCAAAAACAACAACAATAATAACAGTAGAATTAGTAGCAACAGTAACAACAACAGGAAAAAACAACAATAACAACAACAACAACAACAATAGCAACAACAACAACAGCAAAAACAACAACAATAACAACAGCAGCAGCAAAAACAGCAAAAACAACAATATTAATAAAATAATATTTTATAGTTATTATATAGTAGGTAAAGACTTAAAATTATGTGGATACCTTCGTACACTAACAAGGGATTTTTTAATAATCAATCAGTAAAGAACAGCAACAACAAAAACAACAAAAACAACAACAATAACAATAATAAAATAATATTTTGTAGTTATTGTATAATAGGTAGAGACTTAACCTTCGTATTGTTATACATTCGTACACTAAGAAGGGATTTTGTAATAATCAATCAGTAAAGAACAGCAACAGCAACAGCAAAAACAACAACAACAATAACAACAGCAGCAGCAGCAAAAATAGCAAAAACAACAATATTAATAAAATAATATTTTATAGTTATTATATAATAGGTAAAGACTTAAAATTATGTGGATACCTTCGTACACTAACAAGGGATTTTGTAATAATTAATCAGTAAATTATTTATTTACCAACAGCGACAGCAACAGCAAAAACAACAACAATAACAACAACAACAATAATAAAACAATATTTTATAGTTATTATATAATAGGTAGAGACTTAACCTTCGTATTGTTATACATTCGTACACTAAGAAGGGATTTTGTAATAATCAATCAGTAAAGAACAGCAACAGCAACAGCAAAAAAAACAAAAACAATAACAACAGCAGCAGCAGCAAAAATAGCAAAAACAACAATAATAATAAAATAATATTTTATAGTTATTATATAATAGGTAAAGACTTAAAATTATGTGGATACCTTCGTACACTAACAAGGGATTTTGTAATAATTAATCAGTAAATTATTTATTTACCAAGAGCGACAGCAACAGCAAAAACAACAACAACAACAATAACAACAACAACAATAATAAAATAATATTTTATAGTTATTATATAATAGGTAGAGACTTACACTTACAAGGAAACCTTTGTATTGTTATACATTCGTACACTAACAAGGGATTTTGTAATAATCAATCAGTTGCGAAGTAAAAAGGCGAGTTTCTTTTTGAAAAAATATGTTTTGGTCGGATTTTTTTTAAACTAACGTTGGCACCCTAAAAAGAAAATGACAAAGCAACTATTTCAGCATTTTCAGGCTTCATTCCGTAAAGGAATACAAAGAAGACATAAAAGTTTGCATTGGCAAAAGAGAACCATCCATTATGTCTGATATTTATTATTTTGCCACAGGCAACGTCGTGTGGATACCGCCAGTGTATTACAAAGATTAACAGCCGAAGTCGCAGTGCGCAACGTGAACTAAATTTACGGCTTCGTCAGGTTTTGTTAAATAGAAAAATTACCTTTTATACAACTAGGTAACAACAATAGTAATTCAAGCGCTATACGAGTAATTTGTGTAGCCGTAATTAATATATATTATGTCTTACGTCAGTTCCGCATGTCTCAGGAACACATTAATATGTGTTAGCACTGTAGTGCTTACATTTTAATACGATTTGATAATGGATTTATAAGTTGTTACTCCTTGAAATGTGTTTAATTCTTAAAAAAACAACGACCGTTCCAAAAGTATCTACACTTTTGGCAATCCGATATCACTTGGTCAATCATGGAGATAATTGTTTCGGTTCTTTATATGCCTCTTGCATTTTATATCAGTACACGTCATCGCCTGAACATAGGCTCTGGATTTCCCCCTATTGTCATGGGAGAGGCACGTAAAGCAGCTTATAGAATGCAGGGTGGTCGTGGCTGGCTGCCCTCTATCTATGGGCATGCTAGAATCACAGACAAGATCTTTGACACAATCTTGATGATGGGGACTGATCAGATGGTTAAACGGCACATAGTATCTAGACCCTTTGATGTCAACTTGGCCTTTGAGGGGAGAGATCGTGTGTTGGAAAAACCTGGAGACATAGTATGGTATACAGACGGCTCCAAAACAAAGTCAGGCACTGGTGCTGGGGTGTACGGTCTGAGACCAGAGTTAAAGAAAATAATTACCCTGGGACAGCATACAACAGTATTTCAGGTTGAAGTGATGGCGATTAATGACTGTGTTCGGGAGAACTTGGATCGGGGCTTCAAAAAGGCACGTATTCATATTCATACCGATAGTCAGGCGGCAATAAAAGCACTTGCGGGTCTTATACAGTCAAAGCTGCTCTGGGAGTGTAAGGACATTCTGTCCCGGGATAACCGGGTAACTCTTCACTGGGTTCCGGGGCATAGGGGAGTTGAAGGTAATGAGGAGGCAGACAGATTAGCTGGACTTGGATCTGCATCTGAGTTTATCGGACCTGAGCCGGCTTTAGGGATTTCTCTATTGTTGGCCAGATCCGCTATTAATGGGTGGATTACATGTCAGCACCAGGTAAGATGGGACAACCTTCATGGGCATTCCCAAAGTAAATGTCTCTTAAGCAAAGTTCCTTCTGGAGGAATCAAAGGGGCAGCAGATGTCCTGGGCAGAGCACAACTCAGGAGGATCATGGGGCTCATAACAGGGCACTGTGGTCTGAAGGTGCACATGAACAGGATAGGTGTGTACCACGGAGAAACCGTGTGTAGATTGTGCAGGAAGGAGGAGGAAACTGCAAGTCACATAATTTATGATTGTGAGGCTCTTGCTAGTAGGAGGCTAGGGGTTTTTGGTTTCCCAAACCCTAGGGATCTTCAGCAGAATGAGCTAGTCAGTGGGTTGTTGGAACTTATTAGGGGCACCAATCTGCTGAACTAAGGTATTTTAAGAGGTAAGTTGCACAATAGGTCAGTTGATCGCAGTGCCTGGGGTTGAACAAATCCCTTCCTCTAGAATATAATCTATCTAATCTACACATAGTTCCGCTTACGTCCAATGAAAAACGTCCTCGCTGAATTCCCGAATACCTCTCTCCCGGCTTCGAACAGCCTACGCCTGCGAACCTAGTTCACTATTTTCTAATCAACGTTAAAACTTGTATAAATCGGCATTTTAATTTTTATCTACTGAAATCACTGAAATTTATCTGCCGGCGGTCAGGGTTCATTTCCGAAATTAATTTTAAACGATAATTTATACGATACTAATGTTGATTGTGATGGTGAATAACATATTTTCATTAAATTACATTTTTTGACATTATCTTTCTACCAATCAGTGGTTATTAATTAAAAAAAGGAAGAAAAAACAATACATTTGTAACACAAAGTGCACAATTACTTACCTTTTATTTTCAAACAAGCGTGTCAGAAAGTTAAATTGCGCACTGTAAAAATATCTTCTTACGAGTGTTTGCGAACGACTGACTCATTTGACATAAACTCAGATTTGTAGATTAAAATATAATCTGTTTAATAAACAATCGTATAATTTATTAATGAGACTATTAGTGTCATCATTAGAAATAAATTAATTCAAAATAAAAAGAGTCTGTGTGTTTTTTATACACCCTATAAATAAAAACAATATCTTAGAAATGCAAATTTTTATACAGCTGTATTGAGATGACAGGAAGTACGAATATGAATATGAATATATATGTGTGTGTGTGTGTGTGTGTGTGTGTGTGTGTGTGTGTGTGTGTGTACACACACACACACACACACACACACACACACACACACACACACAAAGAGAGAGAGAGAGAGAGAGAGAGAGAGAGAGAGAGAGAGAGAGAAGGTGTTTAGAAAAAGGGTTCAAGAATTCAGGTCGTGATTCCCCACATCAAAATTAGATGTAAAAGTTCCAATAAACATAGGTCCAAAAACGCTTAGTTTTCTGTCTGGCCGCCATTTTGTTTTTTGTATAAGAAACAATTTATATCTTGTGAACGGTTCGACCTAGCTTCATGAAATTTGGCACACCTATACGTGTCTGTACCGACGACTGTTTGAAAAAGTACTGAAATTTTATATTGAAAACTTTCAAAATGGCGGCCATTAAAATTTCTTAATTATGAATAACTTTGTAATCTTATATTTTATCTTATGTAAAAATAAAGATGATTTTCATTTTTTAAAATCCGATAAAAAATAACGAAATTATGATAAAAATGTGTGATTTTTAAAAATATTGTTTCATGTATTTTCATGAATTCAGTAATTATTAATTTTTTTTTACTGTAATACCACGCAGGGAGTGCAGACTAGCTGCACCTATTGAGAGGATTTAGACGTCCCTCGTGGTACCCGAGTCTAACACACACTTACACTTACAACTTTAACACTACACTCACACTTACATTTAGGGAGGCGATAATAGGCTGAATGCGCTTTTCACCTTAAAATAACAACAAAAAATTTTACTGTAATATTTTTAAAATTATTGTATTATAATTTCTGAGCGCCTTTAATAAAAAGGTGTCGCTTTTTTAAAGACGTAATAAACTCTGCGATCCGCCATGTTCCCATTTTCCGTAGGAGGGAACGACGACGGGCTCATTTTTTGTCTATGAAAGCCGGTAAATGGCGTTTACAAAAATGTTGTCATAATTTCGTTATTATTTATTTTTGCCGTTGCAAATTCAATAACAGCAAAAATACTCTGAAAACTGTGTTTTTTTAACATATTACTCTAAAATTGTTTCTTAACTCTTCAAAAAAATTGTAATACGTAACTGTTCTGTATAAAACAATTAAGTAAACGTGTAATTGCACTTATTACGTTGTTTGTCGTTGCTTGTGACAGCGAATCTAAGTCAGGCGTCTGTAATACAAAATCCGATTTGCAGTTTTACATTACTTTTAAATAAACCACTTGTCTTTAATTTTAATTGGAATTGAAATTGCTTTTTAATCGTTTCATTTATTCATTCAATTGGTTTTTTCTTGCTTTGCTGTAATTGTAACAAATAATTGACATTTTTTATTTTGTAAGCCAATATTTTCTTCCCGGCGAAAAACCTTTAAGGTTATCATCGCCGAGGCGCGACATTAATTAATATAATTTTTGAAAACAAAGAAACAAGTCAGATTAACATTTAAGACATTATAAAAACAACAAACAAAACGATAACAATACAAAATACAATAACAACTATAAATAGACAATTTCTTAAAACTAGTTAACAATAATATAAATCTTAAAATAACATACACACAGAGTTATTGTAGGCTGTATATTGGCCATACAACAATAACAAGATAAACAAAAGAAATATTAACGTTCCTAAAACTAATTAACAAAATAAAAACAACTTAAAAATAAATTAATAAATAACAAATATAAACAAAATGTTAAGGGCTGTAAAGGGGCCATACAACAAGCAATAACAAAATATACAAATTAAATTTTCTTAAAAAAATTCAGACGATGAAGGAAGTCTAGGGCCCGGTCAACGGCCGAGGCACTATCTCCCAACATCGTCTGCAAACAGTTGCTCAGACCACACATAACACGCACATTTTGGAAACCATCACAATCGAGCAATACTCCGTGAATGGCTTGTCGTTGGATACATAAAAAAATCAAGGAGGCTTACCATATCATGCAGATCTGAAGTAAACCAAAAGAAATGCACGAATAACAGCACAACTGATAATTTGTCTGTG
This sequence comes from Callitettix versicolor, assembly GCA_022606455.1. Classification (NCBI taxonomy): domain Eukaryota; kingdom Metazoa; phylum Arthropoda; class Insecta; order Hemiptera; family Cercopidae; genus Callitettix; species Callitettix versicolor. The sequence continues at coordinate 16,738,088 of CM040186.1, forward strand.
CAATCTGGTGTGCTTTTTGTTGTCACAAGGAGAGCCATCTGAACGTGAGTCATCGCGTAATACAGGCTCCAGGCTCATGATGTTGTAGTCTGCGGGCGATCACCAAGGAAATGTTGTTGAATCGTTTGCAGATAAGTTGTCTGTGGAGAAGTTAGCAACTGTACAGCTCGAGCTTTCATAGACAAAGCTAACGGGGAGGATGGCTAACAACATCAGGAGGGAGATTGGCTGGCCCTGAAGTGTAAAGAAGTCTAGATTACCAGTTCCACCTGGAATGCGGAGCTTTTGTAATACCATCACCAAGAAGAGGGTGGGAAAAGTGTTTGTAAAACTGAATCCCTTTCAGATGGTTCAGTTCAGACTGGATCCTGCATGAAACCTGGTGAAGATGGTAAAAGTTACCTTTGTACCAAAAACTGCTGGAACAGAGGATAGAAAAGGCGTGATGCTTGCTTTTAAGCATTCAGAGCGGTCTAAATACCGAATATTAGGTGGTTGTGTGGGAAATGAAGAGGTTTTGTTGTAGTCTGCGGGAAAATGTAGAAGTAGTCCAAGCGATCACCAGGTCGGCTGCAAGCTGGCGAGGACTGTGAAATAAATTCGCTTGGCGTTGACTTTTGGCCGGATCGCTCCTATTTCCTCAAGAGCAAGTTGTGGTGTCTTGTGCTATTGGTAGGCTGCTGGGTTGTAGTGTACTGGGTGGTCCTCCCGGATGTACTGTCGAACAATGATTTTCGACATTTTCCCGTGTACAGTGAAGTTTTTGTACACGGGAGATGAGATGTGATACGCCGGCAGAAGTGTATTAGTCTAGCGTAGTACAGACCCGAGATACGCGTGCACTGCGAACCAGTATGAAGTAAGTTTTGGCTGACGGCAGTAAATAGGTTTTCGCAAACTACGGCCCTTTTCAGGCCCGGGCGAGAAGTTCGGGGATATTTAGCGTAGTTGTTTTGGTATTAGTAAGCGGAAATAGGTTGTGTAACCCAATTCATATTTTGTTTAGGCGAAGACACTGAATAAATTGTTTTGCTTCTTCCACTTCTTTGTTCAACAGTGGCTGGATAATAATGAAATCCTTATTGAATTGTGGAACTGCTACGCTAGGCGACACAGAAGGTGGAAGGTGGGCGCAACACCAAAACCAATCTTCCCGGATGATCGAGCTTCAGAATGACAGATACGTCTGAAGAGTAAACCAGAAGAATTGTCCTGTATGTATACTATTAATTCAAAGAACAGTGACCTCGCAGTATATTCTTAATTAATACACAGAGCGATCCACACACCGTTCATAAAATTTCCGCCAATATAACCGGTAACTGTAATATTTACGAAAAATATTACTGGACCAACTTTACTGGAAATTGTGTGCTCTTTCTCCGTGAAACTGTCATTATTATGTTAGGTCTTGCCGTTCAGCCAGTATTACAGGAAGTATTGAAACGAAAGTGAACAGGAAAAAATCTTATAGGCTACATACGTCTTTCGGCTTTTGTACAATATATCTTCGCACCAAATTTCAAAACAGTCGGTCAGCTGGTTTCATTGAAACTGCGTACACTCGTCATCGTTGAATCAGTGGCCGCCATCTTGAAACGGAAGTAAATAGGGGGAAAATGTTACACATAATTGTGTTCAGTATAATGACCTGCTTTCCCTAGCTCCGTCAATTCTACTTTCGTTGACGCGTTTCGGAGAACCTCCATCTTTAAAAACTATATCTATACTCAAGGAGAATTGACGAAGCTAGGGAAGGCAGATCATTATACTGAACACAGTGATAATAATCCTAGCAGAAAAGGAGAAGAATATAATAAGAATTACACATAATTCATTTAGGTTTTACAAAAGTTATTTTCGTTCCAAGTTTGTAAGCAATCCAGCGTCTTGAAACAAACGTAAATGGGGGGAAATCTTGCACATGTCATTTGGGCTTTATACGAGGTACCTTCGTATCGAATTTCAAAACAATCGGTCGATGCGTTTGACCAAAACTGCGTAACAACTACCTAACGGTCGAGTTGAAACAGATACCTCACTTTGCTCAGAGAATTAGAATGGAAAGAGGAAGAAAACTTGCATTAGGTTAGATAAGAAACTGGAAAAAAACAGTGAAGAAGCATGAACAAAATGGCGACATCAAGGCCTGTTTTTAGACCGTCTGACCTGCTGACTTAAGCGAACAAGAGAACAGTGATAAAAATGTAAATAGTAAACGTTTTTGTTATTTTAAGGCGAAAAACACATTGAGGCTATTATTGTCTCCCTAAATGTAAGTGTGAGTGTAAAATGTTAAAGTCGTAAGTGTAGTATTGCAAGTGTAAGTGTGTGTTAGATTCGGGTTCCGTGTGAGACGTCTAAATTCTCTCAATAGGTGCAGCTAGTCTGCACCCCCGGCGGGGTAAATAGAAACCCTAATGATTAACAGGTAAATAGATACTATTGATGAAGATACACATTTTTATAATTAATCTTGAACCCTGTATTTTTACTGTTCGTAAAACAGGAAAGAACGATGAACGAGGAGCGATTGAAACGAAGAACGAGAACAAAAAGACCCGTTCCATAAAGGAACGACTTTGTCCGCCTCTAAAGAAATTCCGTCGAAACGGAAAGAGCAGTATCGAACCTATGACCTTGAGGTGCGCCAGTTTTATTTAATATATCAGTAGGTACTAATTATTAATAGGAACATAACAGGATTTGTTTATAAAAAACATGAGCTAAAACAATGCTATATGTAATATTCTTACAATATATTACTGAAACCTTAATATTTTGGGTTTTTGAGAAACCTTCATTAAATAAAGAGTTCTCTCTCTCTCTCTCTCTCTCTCTCTCTCTCTATATATATATATATATATATATATATATATATATATATATATATATATATATATATATTATTATTATTATTATTATTATTATCTGCGCATAGACCCTGTTGGATCACGCAAAGCACTCCGACTCATGTCTTGTTCCTTCTAATCCTCCACACCTCCCTCATCCTGTCCCCATGGATCCTCTTCCGCTCCTCTGTCCATTTTACCCCTGCTCTCTTTGGGATTTCATTCTCTGGGAACTTCCAACCGAGCATCTTTCTCCTGTATGCGTTCCTGTCTTCAACGTCTGTTGAGTCTATTCCTGCGTCATGTAGGTCTATTCTGACTTGTGCGATCCACGACGTTGTTGATTTGACACCTTGTATATACTTAAGGATTCTGTTGGCAAGTCTCGTTGTTGGGAGTCTACCGATGTGTCCATAGAACCGAAGCCTCCTTCTTCTGATATCTGCTGCCAGGTTCGATATCTTCTTTGTGGTCTTCCGGGAGTGCAACCTGTATCCATCTTCTGTTAATCTCGGGCCAAGGATCTTCCTCAAGATTTTGCGTTCTTCCTTCAAAATACCCTCCATGGTAGCTTTTGTGTGGAGTGCTAGCGTCTCGCTTGCATATAATACCTCCGGTTTTATGACTGTGTTGTAGTGTCTGATTTTTGTGTGAGTCGACATACATCTCTTATTGTAGATATCACGCGTTATACCAAGAGCCCTCTTCATATATATATATATATCTTTTATTTATTCTAAAACTAAGAATAAACTTATCTAGTAGTATTCACTGAAATATAATAACATTAAGAAAAAATATTCCACTGAATAACTTTATCTCTATATTAACTCAAACGGCTTATTTCTTCAAAGCCTCCACACAGTGTCACTGCTGTTGAGTTTCTGCATCTCTTTGTTGACGTGGTTTAGAAGTCTCTTCTTGTGTCCAGCTGCAGTAGACCTCATCACTTCTTCAACAGTTTCTATTTAAAGATCGCTATGAATATTGTCGTTCCTTATGTACCACAGTGCGCCGATAGCTGTCCGCGATAATTTGTTCTGGAACGTTTGCATAATTTTAATGTTGGACACTTTGGTGCAGCCCCGTAACTGCAAACCGTACATCTACACCGGTCTTAGTACTTGTTTATACAAGAGCAGTTTATTGTGTCTAATTCTGATCTACCGAGGAGCCAGTACATTTTTTTTAAAACCTAATATCACGTTCTTCTTATTAACGTGTGCCTTCCAGTTTAACCTAACATCCAATGCCATGCCAAAGTACTTCGCTTAATTCCTACAATGCATTATTGTACAGTTAAGAAACACAGGCACTGCATTAATTCTTTTGTTTTTAAAGTTTACACGAGTTTATACTCACTTAACTCAACGGCCACTTCTTTGTCGAAGCACTGACCTTGTCAAGGTTATCTTGAAGTTTCCCAGTAGCTTATACCGTGTCCGCTGATGCCATAATGAGTTCTCTTAAGCTATCCTTTTTTTGTGCCATGTTTGAATAAAATATAATCAAATTTAGAGACTATATATTGTCGATACAACTATAAAAGGTGACACAGTAATGATTTTTTTCACTAAGTAATTTCCAAAATAAATTTGTTGAAAGAAGTTTCATTAAAAATTACGATAATAAAGTACTGCCAACATATCACAGCTAAAATATTCATTTACGTTATAAAATTGTAGAGGTGATTCAATCTGTGATTCGTCTTAAAATGCGAACAGATTAGGCCGGAAAATAACTGGACATAAAGAAGTGATTTTATTGATGAACTACCTAATATCAGCTGGAAACACAATAACAGTAAACAATATTGTACGGCAAGAAATAGGCTAGCTTTAGTTTACTGCACTAATAAATTGGAACTTTCTTCATAAGCAGCCTGCATCCTGTGCAAGAAAGGTTTGCCAAAGAATGTAGCTTATTTTATCAACGGTGATAATTCCATTGAACTTTACAAAGAATAGATACCGCATTGTGTTTCTGGAATTTGTGAAAATCATTTCAAACGATATTATCACATTTAAAATATTTAATTGATTGAACAAAACGAGGTATCTGTTTCAATTTAGTTTGTTACGCATTTTTGGCCAAACACATTGACCGATTGTTTTGAAATTTGGTACATAGGTACCTTGTGCAAGGCCCGAACAAAGTATGTATAAGTTTTGTTGTCATTTTTTCCGTTTCAAGATGGCGGCCTCTGATTTACAATTTCAGCTAAACGCGCTGATCGATTATTTTGACATTTTCTAAGAATTTACCTTGTACAAAACGATGTATGTGTAAGATTTTTTCAAATTTACTTCGGTTATAAGATGGCGAATTTTGATTTGTAATGACAAGTGTACGCGGTTTTGGCAAAACAATACGTTTTTGTTTTAAAATTTTGTACAGAATAAAATCTTAATATATAAAAGAAAAAGTCATGACTGACTGACTGATTCATAATCAACGCAGAGCCAAAACTATTTTAGCTAGCGACTTGAAATTTTCAGGATACATTTATGTTACCATATAGGCGTGAACTGAGAAATGATTTTGCAAAAGTTTGATTTTAACGCCATTAAACTACTTATCCAGTCCAAATTTAATAAACAACGTACAGCCAATAGCTAGAGACTTGAAATTTTCAGGGTACCTTCTTACAACAATGTCGAGATGCATTAAGGAAGGATTTTGTAAAAAATTGATTTTGACGCCATTAAACTACTTACCCAGTCCAACTTTAATAATCTACGTATAGCCGAGACTATAATAGCTGAAGATTAGAAATTTTCAGGGTTACCACCACATGTAGGGGTGCACTGAAAAACGATTTCCCATTATTCAACCTCTGCAGAGGTAAAAATGAGGTACAACAATTTTTATTGGAAAAATATGTTTTTCGTCTGACCTTCTTAAAACGTAACATAGTCACACTTAAATATAAGTAATGAAATGTATTTTTCACCATTTCCCAAAACTCATCCCCTAAAGAGATTGAAAGGGGGTAGACAATGTAAAAAAGGGTATACAATTTTGTATTAAAAATATTTGTTTTGGATCAAATATTCTAGAAATATGCTATGCAACACATATTTCAACATTTTCCCGAATTCATTCCCTAAAAGATTTAAAATGTTAAAAAGAGGTATAATTGGAGAAAAAGAGTGTTTTCATTGGAGAAAAATATTTTTTATCGGCTTTTCTTAAAAGTAAACAAAATATTCTAAAACACAAATTATGATATACGTAATTCAGCATTCCCCCCCCCCGAATTCATCCTCTAAAAGGACAAAAATATAAAAGAGGTATAAATGTTTGTAGTGGAGAAAAATATTTTTTATCAGATTTTCTTAAACGTAAACAAAATATTCTAAAACGCAAATTATGACACACGTAATTCAGCATTCCCCCTCCGAATTCATCCCCTAAAAGGACAAAAATATAAAAGAGGTATAAACGTTTGTAGTGGAGAAAAATATTTTTTATCAGATTTTCTTAAAAGTAAACAAAATATACTAAAACGAAAATTATGATACACGTAATTCAGCATTCCCCCCGAATTCATCCCCTAAAAGGACAAAAATATAAAAGAGGTATAAACGTTTGTAGTGGAGAAAAATATTTATCAGATTTTCTTAAATTCGAATGGAACACGTTTGAAGACAATAAAACAACACATTCAGGTTTTCATATTCACTGTAAAATTAACACGAGTTTAGATGATCACGCTTTTATTAATATTTTTTTCATATTTCTAAATTATTACATTACTGAAAAATGTTTAAGTTTCGTGGGCGAAGCCGCGACGGTTAATGCTAGTCACGTATAAAGCACAAATGTATTAGAATTATTGCCTATTTATTTCTATTTCAAAATGGCGGCCTCCGACGAGTATACACAGTTTTAATCAAACACTTTTAGTACGAAGTTAGCTTGTATAAAACCCGGAAGACGGATTGTAAGATGTTTGCCATTCACTTCCGTTTCAAGATGGCGGAATATAATTGAAATTTGAGACTGTAGTTGCTGGTTATCTTTTGTAATACTGTTTGAACGGCAAGACCTGTCATAATTTTGACCGCTTCATGGAGAAAAAGCGGTGGTACACTAACATTTGCCCTAAAGAAAGTCACGAGCGCTGTCGTGAAGCGCTTTATATTAATTCAGAACTAACTGCAATGCTCACTGTCCTTTTAAGTACTGGTAAATAAAAGGGAAAACATATGATTTTAAAGCATCTAAGCCTAATTTCTTGACCTTGTGAATCGCATACACCTAAAATATATGTCCTTGTATCAACGGTGAAACAGAATCAATTACAATTTGGAAGTTTCAAAACCTGTTGTTTTAACGGCGGTCAGGGTTCGTTTCCGTATCCTCGGTGTAATTTGAGAGTTTAAAATTATTGTGATGTGAAATTAGAATTTTAGAAAAAACGGTAAAACAAAAAATTACTTTTTTTTAAAATTACGCGTCAACAAACAGATTCGACCGATTAATTTTTGTCCTGAACAGCCTACAATGTGAAGGTCAGGTAGACTAAATTTCCAACAGTCAAGCAGTATTGATTACCCACTTAACAAGGTACACACTTTCACAGAAGCCTCCTGAACAATCTGGCAGGAATCGATTTTCTATCAAAATCTCGCTAACTTAATGAAATTATCGTTGCTGCATTTGTATGTCGTATACTGAACAAAATTGTTCTGCAATGAATATTACATCGATAACGTTTCGATCAATCGGTTTTGGTAGCCTGAAAAAACGATATTTTTGAAGTAAATGTTCTTTAGGCAGGTTTAACAATTTTTTGAAGTGAAAACTTCTTTAGCGACGTTGGGCACTTTTTGGATGGGCAAAAAGCATTGAACTCGCGTCAGATTTTATAGCGACACCGTCACCGCTACCATGAGATATACATATGTATATCTCATACTTTTGATATAACTAAAAGTATAAATTATATTTTTATTTATATACTGTAAAAGTATAAATTATACTTTATAATAAAAGTATAAAATATTAACTTTATGATTATATCCGAGACGTCATAAATTTATAAAAATTTATAAATGTTTACTGTGAATATTATATAAAATATTATAGTATAGTATAGGATGCACGCCACGCGTATATACTAAATATCGTTGGGTGCTTTTTGGATGGGCAAAACCATTGAACTCGCGTCAGATATTATAGCGACACCATCACCGCTACCATGAGATATATAATGTAAATATGTGTATATATAAATAGTATAAGACGCACGCCACGCATATATACTATATATCCTTTCATATATAATTAAACAAATATGAATTGTTTTAATAATTTATTATGAATTATTGCATGAGGTATTTCGAGTACGCTAGGATCATGCAGTCATAATTAAAAATATAAATCTGAAAGCAATGAATTAAATAAATCAAGTATTTATGCAATTACATATATACATATATATACCATACATACTTACATACATATATATATATATATATATATATATATATATATATATATATATATATGTGTGTGTGTGTGTGTGTGTGTGTGTGTAATACGAATCGTATACTGGCTACTGGCACCTGTCTCTTTCTAGTTCTATTTTCTACGTATAAATGTGCTTTTTCTACAGTATATACGTAGTTCACAAAGTACAAAGAGCACGTGTTTTTATATAGACTGTTAATATTCTTCTTTTTGTTTTCAAAATCTTCAAATAAACGAAGAAAAATAAATTATTTTAAAAATTATTACCTAAATATTCAAAAACATTCAAAAATGCACAACGTTATTGTTCAGGTTTTCACTTCTGTCGGCACTCCCGGAGTGCAGCCCTCAGTTTTTTTTTCTATGAATAATACAAATATAATTCTAATAATAATATAATACGACTTTTTAGAGAACTCCTTTGAAGACCACCTTTACTCTCTGCGCTAGCAGCTGCAAATTTTCGCTGTTTTGCGTCTCTGAAACAACGATATTACACAACGTATACGTTATTAGGCCTACTAGTAGTTTGAAGAACAGTAGACCTCACAGTATTCCTAATTAATTGCCTGCCGCCGCTCCAAGCAGCGTTTCCACGCGCTCGTAACGTTTTCCGCTAATTTAACCGGTAACCTTAAAATTTAGGAGAAAAGGTTACCGGACCAACTTTTATAATCTTTCTCCTCGAAGCGGTCAAAATTAGGTCTTGCCGTTCAGCCAATACAACAACAGGCAAAACTAAAATCGTCGTAGTTAAAATAATGGCCGCCATCTTGAAACCTATGTAAGTGAAATTTATAAAATGAAGTAAATGAATGAGAATTAAACTTGCGCACACGTATATTTGGCTTTATAGGAGGTACCTTCGTAGCGAAATTAAAAAAAAAATCCGTCAACGCTTATACTCGCCATCGTTAAATCAAGACCGCCATCTTGAAACGGAAGTGATTGGGAAAAATCGTACACGTACGTTGTTTGGGCTTTAAAGAAGGGCGTTACTAAATTCAAAGTAATCGATCAATGCTTTTGGGCCAAACTGCGTAGCAAATAAACAAACACACCAAAAGCACAGCTATCGGTTGAGTTCGCTCTGTCAATACAGTAACAAAAATATTAAAAACTAAACTAAATTTGGAAATGTTGTAATATTTTAGCTTTATACAGACAGTAAGTACAGGCCAAGCAAGTAACCAATCAAGGCCATGTTTACTTTTATCATCTTGACTACGATGACTAACACAACGGCTTTAAATTTGATTTTAAAAGATTTTTCGAGTATACTAGGATCATACAGTCATAATTAAAAACATAATACTGAAAGCGAAGCACCTTTCGAATGTTATAATAGTAATTTTTTAATCCTTTTAATGAATCAATTATTGATGGTGTTTTAATAAAATAAAACTTTTCGCTTAATAAAGTCAAAATTTCGTTTTATGATTTCAAAGAAATGGAAGTGAAGGAAACAGTCTTACACAAGTTATTCGCGTTTTATACAAGATACGTTTTTACCAAATTTCAGAACAATCGGTCGATGTGTTTCGCAAAAAACTGCGTAACCAAACGCGAAAAGGTTGAGTTAAATCAGACCTCGCTTCACTTGACTCAACTGTCATAAGTTTATTTATTATCTGTTGCAGTTCTACTGAACGTATTTATTTGAAACTTTTCAAATAACATGAGGTATTTCGAGTACGCTAGGATCATGCAGTCATAATTAAAAATATAAATCTGAAAGCAATGAATTGTAAACAATAAAAAATAAATCAAGTATTTATGCAAATACATTTATTTGAGTTCAGAGATACGTGATTAATTTAGCTGTAGTGTAATAATCTTCATTAGATATAGTAAAATATATTAAAGAATTTAATTTTCCATTTTTAAAAAATTTTATAATCACATTGTTACTACAAAATATTAACAATTGAAGAAATAATTCATTTCTTATTGTTGTCAAGAATGACCGTTCTCTATAACGAAGTTTATATTAGTACCTTAATAAGGATATTGTATTATTCTTAGTCCCAATACTCTTACACGGGAACACTCTACTCTTTCAATCACGCTATTATTGGGTGAGTAGCTGGCTTGTGACTTACACTAGCACGACATTCACGCACACGTTAACACTCTTTTACACACACACACCACACCACCACACACACTATCGCCTGCTTAAGTGCAGAGGATAGTTGGTCATCAAGCCAGAACAAAATAATAGGCTTAGTAAAAAAAAAAAATTAAAATTAAATTTAAAAAATAAGAAAAAATAAAAAAATTTAAATATAAAAAATGTAAAAGGCAAAAAATGTAAAAGATAAAAAATGTAAAAAATAAAAAATGTAAATATAAAAAGTGTAAAGATAAAAAATGAAAAAGATAAAAAATGTAAAAGATAAAAAATGTAAAAGATAAAAAATGTAAAAGACAAAAAATGTAAATGGTAAAAAATAAAAAATGTAAAAAATAAAAAATGTAAATATAAAAAATGTAAAGATAAAAAATGAAAAAGATAAAAAATGTAAAAGATAAAAAATGTAAAAAATAAAAAATGTAAACATAAAAAATGTAAAAGACAAAAAAATGTAAAAGATAAAAAAATGTAAAAAATAAAAAATGTAAATATAAAAAATGTAAAGATAAAAAATGAAAAAGATAAAAAATGTAAAAGATAAAAAATGCAAAAGATAAAAAAATGTGAAAGATAAAAAATGCAAAAAATAAAAAATGTAAAAGATAAAAAATGTAAAAGATAAAAATGTAAAAAATAGAAAATGTAAAAGATAAAAAATGTAAAGATAAAAAAATGTGAAAGATAAAAAATGTAAAAGATAAAAAATGTAAAAGATACAAAATTTAAAAGATAAAAAATGTAAAAGATAAAAAGTGGAAAAGATAAAAAGTGGAAAAGATAAGAATGTAAAGATAAAAAATATGTCAAGATAAAAAATATGTAAAGATAAAAAATATGTAAAGATAAAAAATATGTAAAGATAAAAAATATGTAAAGATAAAATATGTAAAGATAAAATATGTAAAGATTAAAAAAATGTGAAATAAATAATGCAAAAAATATAATATAAAAATTTTAAAGATAAAAAATTGTAAAAGTAAAAAATGTAAAATATATAATAAATTATTACACAATTTTTCCGAGTTTTTTATTCTATTTGTAAGAATTTTTGGTTGTGATCTTGGAATTTTGTTTCCTAATGTCATTTTGCAAGAGTAAAGCCATGTGATCTGGTTTTGTAAAAGAAGAAAAATGCTATTTGTAACCAAATGAGCTAGTTGTAGTCTGTTCGGTGGTCATCAGTGGATGTTTATACCAAAAGGCTGAAGCGAAGCGAAGGTGGAACAGCATACGCCGAGGGCAGCATGGATAAGCGGAGCGTAGCTTTTAGTATGCTAACTCTGGACACCAGGCGACCTTCAGTTTCCATGTATTTACCTATACATGCTGGGCTTAGTATGGGTGGACTTCTTTTCCCTAGATAATCGTGAGACCTTTTAATGGACAATAAATATTTTTAAAAATAAAAAAAACCACCGCTAAAACACAAAATACAAAAAAATACACACAAATTATGTATTTAATAAATAAAATAAATCAAAATCTAAAATACAATTAAACAAGGTATTAGAATAAATGCTAAAGAATATTTCCCGAGTATTTAGTTTAATAAATTAAGAATTTACATGTTTAGTTCATACAACAAATGCAGTCGGGAGCTGCCTCTCAATGTATTTGCACTTAAGTTCCAATATTCCATTGACTGCCTCACCCTGCTGAAGCTGTCCGTATCCTCTTGTGGGAATTGTGCAGAGGTCAGTACAACCCTTCTGCTCGTAGATCCCACATGTAGCTCTGTACTACGTCCCTTCTCTTACAGCCAGTTCTGCTATCCTCCCTCCAACCAAGGACCGAAGCAAAGTCGGCTTCCTCCTGCTCAAACAGCCTCTAACATTGTGATGAGGGTTTGCTTAAACCACTCTCATCATTCTTCAACTCTAGAGAGACCCAGACACACCTTGAAACCCACCTCCTTCGTTGTCTTTAGTGACTTCTTGTCGATAACCAGCACCAGAGTCTTTGCCAGTCCTGCCGCGTTTTGATCAACTTCTTTGCTGAGTCTTTACCACTTTGAGGTGCACTCTCGTCATCCTCAGCAACTGGCCTGGTGGGAGTTTGCCCAGTAGATTATGTATACAGACCATCACCTTCGTCATCTGGCCAAAGCCACTGTTTAGTTTCTTTTCTTAATTTACCTAATAGAAGAGAAATTATTATTTATATGTTTAGTGCTGCCACCTGGTGGAATTATGCATTATGCTCAGACCGGCGATCGAAAAACGTTGAACGTTTTGCTGTGTAATGTGACGTCACGGCTTTTATCAAAGCAGATAAGTAGCGTTCAATTTGTAATGACATTCAAACGTTATGTATATAGGTTTAGGTCAAGCATAAGTTTTGTTATTCAAGTAAACAGTATTGACCAATTTAATTGCTTTACACAGCTCAAATCCCCTCACGTTCTGTGTTGCGTCACTTTAGGTTTTTAATATCACCTCAGCATTGGCCGAAACAGC
>CM040186.1:16756010-16876010 GCA_022606455.1 Callitettix versicolor
TTTGAAATGACCGCCATATCGAAACTGATGATCGAATTTTGCTGGTCGACGAACTTGCCCAAGCTATTTTTTTTGCCCATAATCGATTTTTGTGCCGTTTAAATCAAATCGGATCAACGTGAGCACCCCAACACTCACGTAAATATATATAAATTATAACACCCTCAAAAAATAATCAACAGATCAGGATCATTGTTTACTTGAAGGTCACGAGTATGGGTGTTACCAAGATGGCTGCAATAACCTATTTACAACGGGTAAGCACTAAAATTGTGTCCTGTTACTTTAATTGTTTTTATTTCAAAACATTAATTCTCACTTTACTGAAAACACGCAAACAAGGAAGAAAGTCCGTGCACGCGCGCGCGCGCACACACACACACACGCACGCACAAAACATACACATTTACTCACACACAACATATCAAATTAAATTTAATAAACAGATATTTGGTAGGGTTGGCCCACGAAGCGGGCAGGGTTCCCGTAGTCTTGTTACAAGAATCTTGTCTCAATATAAAGTTACGCGACATTGTGCTACCTATTAGTCCACGACCAGAGCCACCGGTTGATAACTTCGTTACCTTTGTTCGTTAGCTCGCCCAATATCGCAAAATCCGTGCCTCCGATATTAATTAAACTTCCAGACAAAGTTAAAACGTTGGACGTAATTGAGCCTCTGCTCGTTACTTCGACGAGCACCATCTGGTGAGCGGATTATCTACTTGCATTTCTGGATTCTGTATGTGGGTTACCATTATTCAAGTTTCATATAAAATCTATTAGTCTGTTAAATGGGAAACACAAATCATAGGGAAACATTAATCGTTTTGTTTAGTGCCAAAAACACATTGACTAAACTTAAGTTATGGTGTTTCATCTAAACAAAGGGAACTCGGTCATATATTTCAAAAACTGTTTACAATATTTTACTCAAATTTTGGTTATAATACAGCGTGACGCTCGAAATTTACCAATATTTGTTTTGGTAATAATTGTTTAGGTTAACGTGTTTCATATTGTTATTAGTTTCTCCTTTTTCCGTGTGTTCGTGTATTGTCCCAAGATGGCTGACAAAAAAAAGTTATAATTGTCGAACATCCAGTAAAAAACTGTTGTTTTTCTCAATAAAACATAAATTGCGGAGCTTACGAATATACTTGCGTAAATATTTTCAAAATCGGTTCGCCATTGTTGTAAAAACAATACGTACATTTTACGAAAACAAAATATAACACTGGTGGTTCGGTAATTGAGAACGGCCTGCTAATAAATTAGTGTGAATTAATAAGTGAGTGAGTGAGTGAGTGAGTGAGTGAGTGAGAGAGAGAGAGAGAGAGAGAGAGAGAGAGAGAGAGAGAGAGAGAGCGAGAGAGAAAACGAGAGAGAGAAAGAGAGAGACAGAAAGTATTAGTGAACGCGTGTGTCTGTGTGTATGTGTGTGTGCATGCGTGTGTGTCTCTTTCTCTCTCTCTCTCTCTCTCTCTCTCTCTGTGTTTGTTTGTGTGTGTGTGTGTGTGTGTGTGTGTGTGTGTGTGTGTGTGAGAGAGAGAGAGAGAGAGAGAGTGTGTGCATGCGTGTGTGTGTGTGTTTGTGAGTGTGAGTGAGTGCGAGTGTGTGTGCACGCCTGTGTGTGTGTGTGTGTGTGTGTGTGTGTGTGTGTGTGTGTGTGTGTGTGTGTGTGTGTGTGTGTGTGTGAGAGTGTGTGAATGAGTGAGTGTGTGAGTGAGGAGAGAGAGAGAGAGAGAGAGAGAGAGAGAGTGAGTGAGTGAGGGAGAGAGAGAGAGAGATAGAGAGAGGGGCAGAGTATTACTATATTAACAAGGATTAATAAATAAAGTAAGGTTAGCAAAGTGCTAGAGAAATGTCAGAGAAATTTATGTTTCGGCGGGATTTAAGGTGTAAACAAACTGCAGATGCTGCAGGCAGATGCCTCGCTTATGTGAAGGTAGCAAACTTCCAATAAATATCTTTTTCACCAAAGAATTTTTCTAAAACATGATTTATCCATTACAAGTAAAAACCTTATAAATTAACACTTCAAAATTTCAAAATTACTGTTTAAATAGGAAAGGAGCCCTGACCGACGTCAGACTTGTTATCGTAATTTCAGTGGATTTTGAAATTTGAAATGCCAATTCAAACAGTTTTGAACGCAGATTACAGATATTTGATTTTTCAAAATCTTCAGTGTAAAAGGCAATGAATTGTGGTAAAATTCTGAATTGCCACAGTTTTGCTACTGTTGAACGCATTTTGCTGGTCAACAAAATTCGTTCAAACTATTACCGAAAATCGGCTTTTAAGACTTTGAATCAAATCGGGCCAAAATTGCGAACGTGAGCTGGCTAAAAGAAACACATACACACACACACACACACACACACGCGCGCACATCATACATGGATATTAAAATATTTAACTTTAAAATTATACTGAAATAAGAAAATTAACAATGAAAGCCATGAAATAAAATTTCTTAATTTTTCTGGGTTTTGGAAATACAATTTGTTAATTTGTGCAATTTTTATCACTGATGATCACGTTGGTACTATCAGATTTACAAGACAATTATACACAAAAACGTTATGACTTATTAATTTTTTGTAATCGCCGCCATTTTGAAACTATTGAGCGAATTTGCCTGCGTACTGAATTTGTCTAAGCTATTAGCAAAATCAATTTTTGTGCGGAGTTTGAATCAAATCGGATCAACATTACGAAGTGAGCGTTTTAGCACACACGCGCGCGCGCACACACAAGCGCACGCACACACGCACGCACACGAACACACACATACACTCTCTATCACACACACACATCAACACACACACATACACATACCAACACACATATACACACACACACACACACGCACGCACGCACGCACGCACACACACACACACACACATGCACACACCAACACACACACGCGCGCGCACGCAGGCACACACACACACACACACACACACACACACACACACACTCCCATTAACGAACCCCTACATTGTCATTTTTTATATATTAAGAAAGTATAAGTTTTCCTTAAAAATTACTCTGGATAGGTCAGGTTCGGCGCTCACTTAAAGGCCCCAGGTCTGTGGTTGCTCCAATCGTTAATTTTCTTTTTGAAGTTCACTACAGAAATCGAAAATAAACCTAAAACATTGAAGATTTTAAAAAATTAGACTCATTTTATTGATAACGCCAGAATTTGTTTGGGTGGACGAGGATATATATAAGATTTATTTCTATATATCTGTTGTTATATTTACTCAAATTCATTAAAAGTGGTTTGTATTAATGTGAAGAATTAACTAAAAATTATTTTCTGTTTTTCGTATTATTTTATCGCGAAAGCATTAATTTTTTTACTATACGGTTCCATCTCGTCCAAGATCGATGGAATATTTTCTAGATTTTTGTTACCGAAAGTCCTGCTGTGAACAGGTCTTATTTTGTATGCGATGTGTGATCACACAGATTGGTTGACAACAATAGAAGACACATGTGGTCACGCCAGGTTCAATGTGTCCACAGGGAGGATCCAATTTCGATGAAACTATCTCAGATTATTGAGCAAATGAAACGTTGCGAGTCCGATTGATTTTGTGAATGGCGACATATGTTAGTTCTGGGAGTTCTCGTATATTGTGAAAATGCGAGATTTTTTTTGTTATGGAAAATTTTCTATAACGAACTGAAAATGAGTTAAATTTATTGCACAGTTACTAAATGTTTCTGTGACGCTTTTTTGTGCGCTTCTTTCAGACTTAAATGAGGCAACACTTTTGTATATTGCCACAACTTTTTTATTTGAGTCTTGCCAGTAATGTTCTCACTCGTAAAGTATTGTTAAGGCCACTAAATGACAATTAGTGAGAGAAAGGAATGAGTGAAACCTTCAAGTATTTGTGTCTTGCCAACCAAGGTTTCATTCGTTAGAGCATTGTCAAGGCCACGTAACGGACAGAAGTTGAAATTGTTAGTACTTTTTTTTCAGTGCTGAGTTTTTAACTTCAGTCTGTTAAGTAGCCTTGACAATACTCTAACGATTGAAACCTTGGTTGGCAAGACTCAAATAAAATAGTTGTGGGAATATACAAAACGGTATTACTTTATTAATATATGATTTCTCCAAGTTCCAACGGTCTTAAGTATGAATATTTAAGTAATTAGGATTATGAAATATTCCTCCTGTCAGTGGTCTATCTACTTACCTCGTAAAGGCTAGTGCGGTTTCGAAATTATATTGTTCCATCTTCAGGCCGTGATTCAAAATGTTAAATCCCTCCGTCAAAGTCGTCAGGAAGTCAAACAAAACATTAACAACATACGTCACAAACAATAAACACGATTACACGATTAAAATACGTTTAGTTTGGCCAAAAGCTCAACGTATTAAAGCTTCTTTCCGGACAGCCCGGAACAACTTTCTGATCAAATTTCAAAAGTATGTCAATATCTAGAGAAAATTTCGTAATAAGTTGTTCTGTTACAGCTGTTCTACGAAATTAACAAGTATTTATAGAAACACGATTTTAGAAATGCAACAATTTTAACAAAAATTTATTTAGTTTAAATAAACATTTTCAGTCGAAAGTAAAATGTCAAATTTAAAAAAAAATAAATGTAGAATATTTGTAAGTTATAAAAAAATGTAAAAATGTTTGTTATTCATTGTAAAAAAATTGGATTAATTTCATTTATGTAAAAGAGTTACCAATTTTTTTAAAGTCAAACTTTTTCAAATGAATATGTTATGAAGTATTTATGTAATTAAGAATTTAATTTTAAGTAAGACATAAACAATGCCACGAAATATGAATCTCGCAGGGAAACCTCCATTGAAAAGCAAGAGAATTGCTATTCCACGGATGAACAACCCAGATGACAATTTTGATAGCGATCATTACTCATTACAGAACAAAATAACAGTTAGGTACAGACAAACAATCAAACAAAATAGAAAACTCGTAGGTGAAGCTCCATTGAAGAGCAAAAGAATTGGTATTCCACGGTTGAACAACCCTGCTGAAAATTGTGATAACGATCATTACCTCATTCTAGAAAAAAGTAACAGTTAAGTAAGACAAACAATGCCACAAGATAGGAAACTCCATGCAAACCTCCATATGAGAGTAAGAGATTGGAATAATAATAATAATAATAATAATCTTGGTTGACATAATATTCCATAATATTCCATAATATTCCACGGATAAACAACCCTGCAGACAATATTGATTAAACTGTTAAGTGCAGACAAAACTGTTAAGTGAGACATAAACAATGCCATAACATTTTAATCTGGCAAGGAAACCTCCATTGTAGAGCCAGAGAATTGGCATTCCATGAATGAACAACCCTGATGACAATTTCGAAAGCGATCGTTAACTCATAACAGAAAAAAAGTAACTGTTCAGTAAGACATAAACAATGCCATAACATTTTAATCTGGCAAGGAAACCTCCATTTAAGAGCCAGAGGATTGGTATTCCACGGTTGAACAACCCTGATGATAATTTTGAAAGCGAGCATTAACTCATTACAGAAAAAAAGTAACTGTTAAAAGAGACATAAATAAAGATTTATCATTTTAAACTTGCAAGGAAACCTCATTGGAGAGCAAGAGAATTAGTATTTAACGGTTGAACAACACTGATGACAATTTTGATAGCGATCATTAACTCATTACAGAAAAAAATTACCTGTCAAGTAAGACATAAATAATGCCATAATTTTTTTTTTTTGGCAAGGGAACCTCCATTGGAGACCACAAGAAATTTTATTCCACAGTTGAACAACCCTGATGATAATTTTTTAGCGAGCGTTAGCTCATTACAGAAAAAAATAACTGTTAAATAAGACGTAAATAATCATAACATTTTAATCTTGCAAGGTAACATCTATTGGAGAGCAAGAGAATTGGTATTCCACGGTTGAGCAACCCTGATGACAATTTTGATAGCTAGCATTAACTCATTACAGAAAAAAAGTAATTGTTAAGTAAGATATAAATAATGCATTTACATTTTAGTCTTGCAAGGAAACCTCATTGGAGAGCGAGAGAATTGGTATTCCACGGTTGAACAACACTGATGATAATTTTGATAGCGATCGTTAACTCATTACAGAAAATAGTAACTGTTAAGTAAGACATAAATAAAGCAAAAATATTTAAATTCTAAAACAAAATAATTCCATTGGAGAACAAGAGAATTGTTATTCCACAATTGAGTAACCCTGATGACAATTTTGATAGCGATCATTAATTCATTACAGATAAAAAGTAACAGTCATGTAAGACATAAATAATTCCATAACATTTTAATCTGGCAAGGAAACCTCCATTGGAGGGCAAGAGAATTTTTCTTCCACGGTTGAACAACCCTGATGATAATTTTTATAGCGAGCATTAGCTCATTACAGAAAAAAAGTAACTTGTCAAGTAAGACATAAATAAAGCCAAAACATTTTAATTCTACAAGAAAAACCTCCATTGGAGAACAAAAGAATTAGTATTCCACGGTTGAAAAACCATGCTGACAATTTTGATAACGAAAAAGTAATTGCCAAGTAAGACATAAATAATGCCATAGCATTTTAATCTGGCAAGGGAACCTCCATTGGAGACCAAGAGAATTGGTATTCCACGGTTGAACAACCCTGATGACAATTTTGTCAGCGATCATTAACTCATTACAGAAAAAAAGTAACTTGTCAAGTAAGACATAAATAAAGCCAAAACATTTTAATTCTACAAGAAAAACCTTCATTGGAGAACAAAAGAATTAGTATTCCACGGTTGAAAAACCATGATGACAATTTTGATAACGATCATTAACTTATTACAGAAAGAAAGGAACTGTCAAGTAAGACATAAATAATGACATAACATTTTAATCTGGTAAGGATACCTCCATTGGAGACCAAGAGAATTTTTATTCCACGGTTGAGCAACCCTGATGACAATTTTGATAGCTAGCATTAACTCATTACAGAAAAAAAGTAATTGTCAAGTAAGACATAAATAATGCATTAACATTTTAGTCTTGCAAGGAAACCTCATTGGAGAGCGAGAGAATTGGTATTCCACGGTTGAACAACACTGATGATAATTTTGATAGCGATCATTAACTCATTACAGAAAAAAAAATAACTGTCAAGTAAGACATAAATAATGCCATAACATTTTTTTCTGGCAAGGATACCTCCATTGGAGAGCGAGAGAATTGGTATTCCACGGTTGAACAACACTGATGATAATTTTGATAGCGATCATTAACTCATTACAGAAAAAAAAATAACTGTCAAGTAAGACATAAATAATGCCATAACATTTTTTTTCTGGCAAGGATACCTCCATTGGAGAGCGAGAGAATTGGTATTCCACGGTTGAACAACACTGATGATAATTTTGATAGCGATCATTAACTCATTACAGAAAAAAAATAACTGTCAAGTAAGACATAAATAATGCCATAACATTTTTTTTCTGGCAAGGATACCTCCATTGTAGAGCCATAGAATTGGTATTTCAAGGTTGAACAACCCTGATGACAATTTTGATAGCTAGCATTAACTCTTTACCGAAAAAAAGTAATTGTTAAGTAAGACATAAATAATGCATTAACATTTTAAACTTGCAAGGAAACCTCATTGGAGAGCGAGAGAATTGCTAGTCCACAGGTGAACAACCCTGATAATAATAATTTTGATAGCGATCATTAACTTATTACAGTAAAAAGTAACTTGTCAAGTAAGACATAAATAAAACCAAAACATTTTAATTCTACAAGAAAAACCTCCATTGGAGAACAAAAGAATTAGTATTCCACGTTTGAACAAACTTGATGATAATTTTCATAACGATCATTAACTCATTACAGAAAAAAAGTAATTGTCAAGTAAGACATAAATAATGCCATTGCATTTTAATCTGGAAAGGAACCGCCATTGGAGACCAAGAGAATTTTTATTCCACGGTTGAACAACCCTGATAATAATTTTTATAGCGATCGTTAGGTCATTACAGAAAAAAAGTAACTGTTAAGTAAGACGTAAATAATCATAATATTTTAATTTTGAAAGGAAACATTTATTGGAGAGCAAGAGAATTGGTATTCCACGGTTGAGCAACCCTGATGATAATTTTAATAGCTAGCATTATTTCATTTCAGAAAAAAAGTACATTAACATAAATAATACATTCATAAATAATACATTAACATTTTAATCTTGCAAGGAAACCTCATTGGAGAGCGAGAGAATTGGAATTCCACAGTTGAACAACACTGATGACAATTTTGATAGCGATCATTAACTCATTACAGAAAAAAAATAACTGTCAAATAAGACATAAATAATGTCATAATATTTTTTTTCTGACAAGGAAATCACCATTGGAGAGTAAGAGAATTGGTATTCCACGGTTGAACAACCCTGATGACAATTTTAATAGCGATCATTAACTCATTACAGAAAAAAAGTAACTTTTAAGTAAGACATAAATAAAGCAAAAACATTTTAATTCTACAACAATAACCTCCATTGGAGAGCAAGAAAATTAGTATTCCAGGGTTGAACAACACTGATGACAATTTTGATAGCGATTATTATCTCAATACAGAAAAAAAGTAACTTTTAAGTAAGACATAAATAAAGCAAAAACATTTTAATCTGGCTAGGGAACCTCCATTGGAGAGCAAGAGAATTGGTATTCCACGGTTGAACAACCCTGATGACAATTTTGAGAGCGATCATTAACTCATTACAGAAAAAAAGTACCTTGTCAAGTAAGACATAAATAATGCCATAACATTTTAATCTGGCAAGGGAACCTCCATTGGAGAGCAAGAGAATTGGTATTCCACAGTTGAACAACACTTATGATAATTTTGATAGCTAGCATTAACTCATTACAGAAAAAAATTAACTGTTAAGTGTGACATAAATAATGCCTTAACATTTTAATCTTGCAAGGAAATCTCCATTGTAGAGCCATAGAATTGATATTCCATGGATGAACAACCCTGATGACAATTTTTATACCGAGCATTAACTCATTACAAAAAAAAGTTACTATAAGTAAGACATAAATAATGCCTTAATATTTTAATCTTGCAAGGAGACCTCCATTAGAGAGCAAGAGAATTGGTATTCCACGGATGAACAACCCTGATGTTTATTTTGATAGCGATCATTATATCATTATAGAAGAAATATAACAGTTAAGTAAGACATAAACAATGCTACAAGATATGATTCTCGCAGGGAAACCTCCATTCGAGAGCAATAGAATTGGTATTCCACGGATGAACAACCCTGCTGACAGTGATTGAAATCTGTTTTTTTATAATAACAGGGACGTGTATGCAAGTATTCCGCCAGTATTACTGCAGGATCAATACTGCAGGATTTTATTATACAAAAAGAGAAAGTGTTATAAGACGTTATGAAAAAAATGCAAACCTTCAGGAAAAATGTATATGTATTGAGTGAGCGGCTAGAACGAGAGTCTCAACAATGAGAAACGTATTTTCTTCTTCTCTGGCTTTGGGACATCCTCAGCCAGCGCTATTAAACTTCGGTAGTAACTGTGACTCTCTTCATTTGCACCCCGTGCAATGGCGTTCTGTCGTAAGGGTTCAGTGGTCAGGTTATGCCTATGATGGGTTTGCCTCTGGCTTTTGTGAGAACTTCCTAGGCACTGTAAAGCTGAATTCACGTCCGGACTCTGAGGGTGCGGTGCTTGGGAAAGGCCACCCTGGCACGTTTTCCCGGAGTGGGTCGGCAGAGTGGGTTCACCCGCTTCGGCGAGCAAGTGGACCTTGGTGCTGACAACCCCTCGGTCTGTACCAATTGTTGCGGTTATACGTAATGCCTCGGCCATGGGTGTGCAAGGTTCCGCGCCCCGTAGGAATATTCAGGGAACCAGTGAAATGTACTTGGGCTTAATTACCTAAAGGCTTTAATTAATTAAGTAATAAATTAAGAATAATAATAATAACAATTTAATTGCCCTCTACTTTATTTAAAGCACGTGTGCAAAATTTAAGGATACCTGTGAGGAGTGAGTGGCCAGAAATATGACTGTTTGAGGCAAACTAACGATATGAATTGGACAAAAATGTGTAGAAGAGAAGAAAGTAAAAAGAAAGAAGGAAGGAGAGAGAGAGAGAGAGAGAGAGAGAGAGAGAGAGAGAGACGTCACACTCTATAAGTGAATTCGTTAACATTTTATTGGGTTGACGGAACTGCTAAATACCAATAGGTACTTGCTACGTGCTTTCACACTAATTGGCACCATTAAAGTGTTGTGCCATTGGCGCACGCCTCATTCGCTCTTCATTGATATTGCTTATCATCAAAAGAACAAAAATAAAATTTCTATTAAAAAATAATAGAATACTTCGTTTAAACAATACAACAGTTGAACTGTAAATTTAAACAAACTATTACAAGTTAACATTTTCAATAAAATTATTTAACATAAACACAAACGAAGCTTGATTGCGATAACAAAACTGATGAATCGTTATCGTGCCAATCGATTTGGTTCAACAAATATAAAAGAAAAAATGAGCCGAATTTCTCAAAATAGTCTGATCAAATTGTTGTCAACCTATGAATGACGTAAAGTAGTGTATTGTTTTAATGGGCATAGAGTATATATAGATAAACAGTTAGTGTCTAAATTTAAGAAAAATTGACAACGGTTAAGTTTTTCGATTTATTGTCGAAGCATAATTTCCTCCAACTCTTGAACATTAAGAGCCGATTTTGAGACAATTGAGACCTGATTTTTTAAGACAACTAACCATAATATATTTTGATCAAGTGATTAGATTTTTTTTTTGGGGGAAAAACCGTTAAGGTTATCATTGCCGTTACGCAAAATAAAATTATTAAAAAAACAATAACAACAACAAACTATAACAGTAAAAATAAATAAAACAAAAATTTAATTAACAAGTAAAACTATATTACAATAACGAATATTTAAAAACTAAATAACAATGAATAAAATTTAATAACAATTCGTAGAAGTATATATAAACATAACAGAGATATAGTTATTTAAAGAAAAATAATATGTGAGTACAATGTACAAAATTAAAAATAAAAATAATAACAATAACAACAATAAGTTAAATTTTATTTAAAAGATCCAAGCAACGCAAGAATGTTAGTACTCGGTCAATAGCCGTAGAATCATCTTTTAATATTTCCTCTAAATTGACACCTAGTCCACATAATCGGCGAAAATTCAGTCTTCTTTTTAGTAAATTCTCCTTCTCTCTCTCTCTCTCTCTCTCTCTCTCTCTCTCTCTCTCCTCGCTCAAGTAGCTAATGGAAATTCGCCAGTGATAGTAAGTAATATAAACTACTATTTATTTCAATTTATATAGATCGTTTGTTTTATTGTGGCGCTTGACCTTGAACGGTCTAACAGATTTACTGCCTAGTACTGTTAGTGGTGGGGTGAGTAAACAGGTCAGTCGTATTTAGGCTACAGTGCAGTTAAAATAATGTGTTAGACCAGTGCTGTATACATAGACATAACCCCACCACAAGTCTACCATTTTTCCCTTTAAGCGTCACGATAAAACGGACGACCAATAGTTAAAGATACAAGTACGTAAATGTCATTCACGTTTTTGGGTTATTCTCTTTAAAGAACTGGAAACTTTTAAGAATATAATCAATGCACGCTTTCATTGTTGAAAATTAATTCGATTTTCCTTACCTTGTGCTTTGGTAATGGCCTATCACGTGATCTCCCGCCTTGTAACTAGTGGGGTGTTACAACCGACAGACGCCCGGCCACGCAATGCAAATAAATCCTTTAAACGTAAATATACTGTTTTCGGAAATACCATATTTTTAGAAAACTCGGCTGCTAATGTGATTGCTTCTATCTGGAAAGTTATAAAGTAGAACCGACTGATATAAAACATGAAATACAAATTGTTTCTTTACTCACATAAATTATTTAAATTGGCATCAGCCAAAGAAAACTTACCGATCTGTATTTATCTATAATGGCAACCATCTTTCATATATTATTACGCCAAGCATTCCGATTGGTTTTGTAACAAAAATAAAGATCTGTTTTATTAAAACTATATGTACAGGGTACTTACAGGTTCATCACAACATGGAAGAACATTCAGCCTAATACTTTATTCATTTTAGGGCTTTATAATAAAATAAAACCGACTTAAAACTGATAAAATGTTTGTGAACAAAATTCCATGGGCAGTATAAAATGTCACCGTGAGAATGCGGCACAATGCAGGCAAATGTGACAAATAATTGTGTGCGTACCAAAACAGATGATTGTTGAAAAAACATTGTTGAATTTAAATTATAACAGTATCCAAGACATAAATAACTACCGAACGAATCAGTTTTGAAAGTACAATCGATGAGACAATTCAGTTCTAATATATAAATGTTATGAAATAAAAGACTCTGTTTTTAGTAAACAGTAAATACTGTAGCTTAATATAGATATGTAATGTAAAATCCGGTTACGGTAGGTTTCATTTGTAAGTAAGGTTCAATGTCATTCATTTTATAGGTTATAGTTTTAAATACGAAAGTAGAACAGAGTTAAGACCTATTGTACTAAATAACCTAAATATAATGAATGGCGTTATTTAAAAATAACTAATAAATTATCCCACTATTCTTTCATAAAAAAATCTTTTTAATAAATCCCCGCAGAGAGTGCAGACTAGCTGCACCTATTGAGAGGATTTAGACGTCCCTCGCGATACCCGAGTCTAACACACTTACACTTACAACACTACACTTACGACTTTAACACTTTACACTCACTCTTAAATTTAGGAAGGCGATAATAGTCTCAATGTGCTTTTCGCCTTAAAATACAAAAAGAAATATTTTGTAAAAGAGCTAACATTTTATTGGGTTGACGGAACTGCTAATTAGCAACAGATACTTGCTACGTGCTTTCACACTGATTGGCACCATTAACGTGTTGTGCCATTGAAAGCCCAAAAGAACCAAAATTAACTAAATGTGCTCCATTAAGCGCTAAAAAAATGCTACATTTGGTAAAAATGTAACTACATTTGAGCGAAACTGAATCAAAATTGATTTTAAGAAAATAATTTTAAAAACTATTTTGTGAAATAGACAAACCACAGCTGCATGTCAAATTTCATTAAAATTATATCATTTGTTGAATTACGATAGTTTTGAATGGAAATAGGTAATACAAATGGACAGACAAGATAAATTAAAAGAAAAAACTTTTTGAAGTCAGGACTAAAAAAAGATTGATTTTTTCACTTTCACCATAATTTCTCTATATTTTCTAGTTTTTGTCAGTCAATTTAGAAACAGAATTGTTTTAAATAGAAACTACATATCAGCAAGAATGGATCAGCTGACTTCCATGTCGTCTGCGCTGCCACGACGCGGACTGTACAACTTGTATCTTACAATTCGAAACGTATTCGATGCCCACTTTTGATTCTTACTTTTGAACGGTATTCTTACTTCATTTACCCACACTGCTAAAGCTTGAAGCCGCCTCGGTGCGGGTTGATCGCGTACTGGGCTTTCACCCCGAGAACCCGGGTTCGATTCCCGGCCAGGGATTGGCATTTTCATACGATATAAATCATTCCATTGTCTGCATTAGCCCAAGTGTGCACAATAGTCGGACGTTAAACACCAACAAAAAAAAAAAAAAAAAAAAAAAAAAATGCTCAAGTTTGAGCGGAGTGAATTTTTTTTCCCCGGCGAAAAACCGTTAAGGTTATCATCGCCGCATGCAAAATGAAGGTATAAAAAAAAGAATTAACAAAATTTACTTATATAAATAAATAAAACTACAACAAAACTATAACAGTAAAATTAAATTAAACAAAATTTAAATAACAGGTTTAACTATATCAAAAATAAATACTTAAGAACTAAATCAAAATTAATAATGAATAAAATTTAATAACAATTCGTAAAAGTATTTATAAACATAACAGAAATAAAGTTATTTAGATAAAATAAATAAATAAAATAACACAAGAAATAACAATATATAAAATAAATTTTATTTAAAATATTCAGACTATGAAGGAAGTCTAGAACCCGGTCAACGGCCGAGGCACTATCTCCCAACATCGTCTGCAGTTGCTCAGACCACACATTTTGGTTTCCGCACATTTTGGAAACCATCACAATCGAGCAATAAAAAACCGTATAAATTTGTTGCAAGACTTTTCAAAAGACGCATTTGTTCAGCTCTATAAATAAAATTTTTTGCAAAATATAAAAATTTTCTGAATTTATTTTCGAGATTTTTCAGACCTAAGATCTTGAAAATATATCTTACGGGGGATACAAAAAAAACCTTTTCCAAATAGTAATAAAAATTTTAATCTTATTTTATAATCAAAATCAGCACAATTAGGATTTTAAATAATAATGAGTTCAGATTTCAATATTGATTGTGATGGCAGAGAAAGTTTTCCAAAAACATGTGAAATATGTTGGAATTTCGATTCCATCACGTCAACTGCGTGCCGCTATCGTTTTTACTTCCTGAATTTCCCCGTCGCTCCCGTGATATGTTCATAATTAACGCAACAATTAACAACACCGTCTGTGACATTCTGTAGTTGCGGCATTGCTTTTGCATTCAAAGTTTGCCATTCCAAACACATCGGCAACAATGTAATTAATTCCACCCAGTTAAACGCTAACATTACCATTAAGCCATTAAGACGTATTTCTCAGTTCGGAATGCATTAGTTTGCAGGAAATTAGGATGTACTGTAATTCCAACGGTATTGTAGACTGTTTCACGTGGCCAATCAATGGCGGTTGATTAATTGGCAGCAATTAATTTTAGTGAATATAAATTAAATGACGGAATTGCTGTATTTATACACGTTTCAGAAGAGTTAAAATAATTAATTTTTGAACAAAAAAATATATTGTTCTTTAAGCTCGATAATATCATATTTAGGCTATTTATCTACGTTAAAGGAAATGTGTGTGTGTGTGTGTGTGTGTGTGTGTGTGTGTGTGTGTGTGTACGTACATACACATACACAAACAAACTCGCGCGCACACACAGAAACACACACGCGCCCGCTAGCACAAAAAAAACACACACACACACATATATACATACACACACAAACATGTATATATCCTGCAGGGGATGCAGACTAGCTGCACCTATTGAGAGGATTTATACGTCCCTCGCGGTACCAAAGTCTAACACACACTTACGCTTACAACACTACACTTACGACTTTAACACTTTACACTCACACTTACATTTAGGGAGGCGATAATAGCCTCAATCTGCTTTTCGCCTTAAAATTAAAAATACAAACACACACACACACACACACACACACACACATATATATATATATATATATATATATATATATATATATATATATATATATATATATTATTATCTGCGTATAGACCCTGTTGGATCACGCAAAGCACTTCGACTCATGTCTTGTCCGATATATATATATATATATATATATGCCCGTGGCAGTTGCTGATCTGTTATCGGGGGCCGCCCCTGGCGATGGGGATGCTCGCCAATTTCGGTTGGAGGGTACTGGGGAAATAAAATACTCAGGGTGGACAAAAATCAGTGAAGTGGTCAACGGTCTCAATGGCGGATGAAGATGTATTTCTCAACGGCAAAGAGGGCGGAGGAACCAAGAACACCAAAATCCGAGGTGCGTCTGTAGTGGCAACCACCGGCAACCTGGTCAGCGTGTGTTCATCCAGAGAATGCGGCTGTACGTAACGCTCCAGGAACTAACAATCCCTGGTTCTAAAAATCCCAGTGGAAACACTGGACCTTCAAGATTACAAGCAACTATGATTCGTGCAAGTAATGACAGATGTTGAAGATAGACACGCATACAGGAGAAAGATGCTCGGTTGGAAGGTCCCAGAGAATGAACCCAAAGAGAGCAGGGGTAAAATGGACGGAGGAGCGGAAGAGGATCCATGGGGACAGGATGAGGGAGATGTGGAGGATTAGAAGGAACAAGACATGAGTCGGAGTGCTTTGCGTGATCCAACAGGGTCTATCTATGCGCAGATAATAATAATATATATATATATGTGTGTGTGTGTGTGTTTGTGCGCGCGCGCGTGTGTGTGTGTTTGTGTGTGTTTGTGTGAGTGCATGCGTTCGCGCGCTCGTGTGTTTGTACGTGTGTGTGTGTGTGTGTGTGTGTGCGCGCGCGCGTGTGCGTGTGTGCGAGAGCGTGTGTTTGAGCGCGAGTGATGTACAGACAAAACTACGTCACGCAGAGATGTTTCATTTTCAACGTAGGCGTACCGGAAGAAGATCGGACAACACTTCAAAGCCGGATATTAGAATTTCTATTAAATTTAATATTTAGCTGAAAATTACACCTGGCGTTATCTAGCGTATTTTTTTAAAAAACTTTCAATTTAGAAACGAAACGAGAACCATTGTAACGTATTATCTTATGCTCAAAGATGTTTGTTATTTTTTTAACTATAAAAAATTCACATCAGGCACACGAAAGAGTGCCAATAAACAGGTCGAGATTACTGCAAGAAATTTTAACTTGTTTTTGTGTGTGTGTGTGTGTGTGTGTGTGTGAGAGAGAGAGAGAGAGAGAGAGAGAGAGAGAGAGAGAGAGAGAGAGAGACGCACAAGAAATTATTTTAAAATTTAAAGTAAGAACAGTGTGTACCGAAAATTGGTGTAAAACCAACTCCCATCATCGGCTTATTGTCTTACCGTTGGGCAGGGAGAAGTTTTTGCATAATTAAAATACAGATTCCTTTGTAACGTTTATCCCGCTTTTCACCAGCGGTTCTTTTATTTCAGGTTGTTTTAATACTGAACATTGCACTAAGACTAATTAAAATATTACTTTTTTTGAAATCGTGCGCGAAATTTGAAACTGAACGGCGAAAACATTTCTGCCGGTGTTGTCTTTGTCTGCGGCAAGTTTGAAACAGTCCGGGCAAGTCATTGTGGAAATGTTGGTCGATACAAGTTTTGATTAGATAAAAAGAATTACATTGTTACGCTTCAACAAGTAATCTTTTACGTCATTTTTCTTAGAAAATGATTTAAATTTTATGGCTTGGATATATCATTTTCGTGCGAAAAGAACGATCTTAGTGGCTCTCATTTTTGGGGGAAATTGCCACTGTCTCGCTGACTTAATAGAAGCGAATTTCCAAAAGTATTTGTCTTCTGTCGCCTTTTTTTTGAAATTCCGATTTCACCATCATAATCAGCATTAAAATCTGCATATATCAGGATTTTTCACTTACAATATTATGTATATTGAAAATACAAAAATGAATCTTGACCGGCGTCAAACAAATTAGGATTTTGAAAATTCCTAACGCTGATTTATGCAGTTTTAAGAGCTGATTATAATGGTGAAATCAGATTTTCGAAACAATTTACGACGAAAACGTTATGAATATTTTTTAAGATTTGAAATGGCCGCCATTTTGAAAGTGTTGAACGAATTTTTGCAGGTTAACGAACCTATTGTCCGCGCTATCACCGGAATCGATTTTGGTGCCAAGTTTGAATCAAATCTGACAAAAACGGCACGGAAGCACGCGCGCGCGCGCACACACACACACACACACACACACACAGAGAGAGAGA
This sequence comes from Callitettix versicolor, assembly GCA_022606455.1. Classification (NCBI taxonomy): domain Eukaryota; kingdom Metazoa; phylum Arthropoda; class Insecta; order Hemiptera; family Cercopidae; genus Callitettix; species Callitettix versicolor. Next base: position 16,773,703 of record CM040186.1, read on the forward strand.
GAGAGAGAGAGAGAGAGAGAGAGAGAGAGAGAGAGAGAGAGAAATACAAATTTTGACAACCCCTGACAAAGTAATCTAATTTCACTGCAAACATAAGTGTATTAAAACACAGAAACACACACACACACACACACACACACACACACACACACACACACACACACACACACAGAGAGAGAGAGAGAGAGAGAGAGAGAGAGAGAGAGAGAGAGAGAGAGAGAGAGAGAGAGAGAGAGAGAGAGAGGAAGAGAGAGAAATACTAATTTTGACGACCTCTCACAAAAGTGATCTAATTTCACTGCAAACACAAGTGTATTAAAACACTCACACACACATACACACACACAGAAAGAGAGAGAAATACAAATTTTGACGACCTCTCACAAAAGTGATCTAATTTCACTAAAAAACACAAGTGTATTAAAACACACACACACACACACACACACACACACACACACACACAGAGAAGAGAGAGAAATACAAATTTTGACGACCTCTCACAAAAGTGATCTAATTTCACTAAAAACACAAGTGTATTAAAACACAGAAACACACACACACACACACACACACACACACACACACACACACACACACACACACACACACACACACACACACACACACACACAGTGAGAGAGAGAGAGAAATACAAATTTTGACGACCTATCACAAAAGTGATCTAATTTCACTAAAAAACACAAGTGTATTAAAACACAGAAACACACACACACACACACAAACACACACAGTGAGAGAGAGAGAAATACAAATTTTGACGACCTATCACAAAAGTGATCTAAATTTCACTGCAAACATAAGTGTATTAAAACACATACACACACACACACACACACACACACACACACACACACACACACACACACACAGTGAGAGAGAGAAAGAGAGAGAGAGAGAGAGAAATACAAATTTTAACGACCTCACAAAGTGATCTAATTTCACTGCAAATACAAGTGTATAAACACATAAACAAGAGAGAGAGAGAGAGAGAGAGAGAGAGAGAGAGAGAGAGAGAGAGAGAGAGAGAGAAAGAAATACAAATTTCGACGACCTCTCATAAAAGTGATCTAATTTCACTGCAAACACAAGTGTATTAAAACACACACACACACACACACACACACACACACACACACATACAAATTTTGACGACCCCTCAAAAAGTGATCTAATATCACTATCGTTACTCATTTCGAGTTTCGTGGGTCTGTGTCTTACCATGATGACCTAGGTGAAAGCGCAAATGATTCGGGTCACCATATAAGTCCACTTTGTATTAAGTAATAACTTTGTGTGAGCTCTGTTAATTAGAGAAACACCGGAATTCTAACATGACCTGTATCCTGGGAGAAGACACTCAGGCTTTGGTATAAACTTCACTTATGGGCCGAAATAAATGCAGGTTTTATGGCGCCCCATTTAATGGCGAGGGTGTTCGTTTTACGGTGACTGACGGAAACACATTTTGTGCACCACGTACACTTCGTTCCTTTTGTTAAGTATACAGCAACGGAAACAATCGCGGTACGTGATGGAAGCGAATCTCCAAAAAATTTTTTCCGTTTAACTTTTTTTGAAATTCTGTTTTCTCAGAATTAAAATCTACGTTGACATTTCAAACTTCAAAATCACACTGAAAACACAATAAAATGAACCCTGATCGCCGTCAATACTATTTTTTAAAAATTGCAATCGATTCCGATGATTTAAAAACTCCAATATATGATTTCTTTTTAACAATTGAAATGGCCGCCATTTTGAAACTGTTAACGTATTTTTGCTGAGTAATGAACCAGTCCAAGCTATTACTAAGACCGATTTCCGTGTCGAGTTTATTATTGTTGACTAAAATTTGATCTAGATGTCAGGATCGGTGCTCCTTTCGAGGTCGTCGGTCTGGGTTTTACGTTGCTGTCGCTCCGGAACACTTATCCAATTGGCTACTAACATTTTGGATAACGTTTTTAAATTAGCGACAATATTTTAGCAGTTTTTTAATTTAATTTTAACATTTAAAACGCTTATCTAAACCGATTTTAATCAAACTTGACAGAGATATCGATTTCAATAATAGAGTTTACAAGTCCATTGCCCAGCATTGTGTATTCTGGTGTTAAAAAATGGCTGCCTTTCCAAAGCTACTAAAAAAATCAAAACATTTTCGTTTTATATTTTTCTAAAAATTTCATTACACATTCAAAATCAGCGTCAGAATTTGACTGTGTGAATGAAAAATTTTCTCATTTAAAAAAAGTTAATCTTCTAATTAATGATGGTTATGTTAATGAAATCATATTTTTAAAAAAAGTACAAGGTAAAATATTACCATAAATTGGCTTCCATTACGTCAGCGAGACAGCTGCGTGCACGCACTGTTGATTACAGTCGTTGATAAATACGGCCCTAACGACTTTTCTACACTGAATGGCTAAGGTCAGGCTAGAAGTCGTTCAATACATGTAGAAATTACATTCCCTCCTGAAACAAGAGGCAATTTGCTTTGCCTTGATAGACTGCCGGCTCTACCCGGAGAGAAATTTTTCCTTTTTATATCCTCCAAGGAATGGGCTTATTTTATTCAAGGAAACACTTCTTTCTACGTAACGCTAAAAATACAAAACAATCAACTCACGATAAACGGTTTTTCTTCAAGCGATTTTTTTAAATTAAAAAAATAATAAATTATAACCTGATTACGACTGTTGTATTTAATTTTAAAAAATAGAAAACTACAAATTATGATTTAGATTTAAAACCGCCATTTTGAAACTGCTGAAGGGATTTTGCTGCGAAAAAGAACTTGAACAAATTATTACCAAAATCTACTTTTTTAAGTTTGAATAAAATCATACACACACACACACACACACACATATATATACCTTACAATTAAAGTATCCTAATAAAATTGTATATAATATATATATTCTGCACTCTGCTTTAAAAATATTGAATAGTCTTAAATGAAAAATACCAGATTGTGATTATTAGATGAAAATGTAACATTAAAAACAATAATTTTGCAATAAATAAAACATAGATTAAGATTTGTAAAATGGGATTAGATCTATGTCCATCTCAGGTGCCTAAATCTCATGTTCAATAAACAGTAATTAAACCTAACTATAGTTAACAGATGTTACAAAACTAAAAACTGATAATTATTTTGAGCTGGGTAAGTAGTATAATGACGTTTTGTAAAACGGGAATAGGCCTATATGTATCTCTGATACTTAAACCATATACGTACCAAGTTTTATCTCAATTGGTCCAGTGGTTAAAGCGTGATTGAATAACAAACAAACACACAAACTTTCAGAAATATAATATGAATTATATATATATATATATATATATATATATATATATATATATATATATATATGTTATTTTAAGGCAAAAAGCACATTGAGGGTATTATCGCCTCCCTAAATGTAAGCATGAGAGTGAAGCGTGAAAGCCGTTAAGTGTAATGTTGTAAGTGTGTGTGTTAGACTCGGGTACAGCGAAGGACGTCTAAATCCTCTCAATAGGTGCAGCTAGTCTGCAACCCCTGCGGGGTATATATAAGCTTTTTACTTCTGACTTTCCAAATTAGAAGGTTTTCTGCATGTACTTGAGATGCCGAAAACGACCCCTATCCTCCCTCCTACATTTTGAAAAAATTTTTTTACTTCATGATGGTGATGATCATGAATATCATATTGATGGTACACTATTAAATCAGGCGGAAGCAGCTGAAATGAGCAGCTGATGGGTTTAGCGATCCCACCGTACCTCAAAAACACACACATTCACTGCTCAATATGACTTGGCTAAATTATACAATGTAAAGCGACCAGTACTAATAAAGTGTATAAAGGTCTAATGGTGTGTATCAAATGGAGTCTTGGGATAATGCACGCGGGGCTCTGTGTGGATGGACGTAGCTTCCCTAGCTACTCATCTTTTTATGAGTAATAATGTAAATAGAATGAGCGGGAACTCATCGCACAACAAAATGTTGGCCAAATGAGACACAACCTCCATGATACGGGGAAGATATTAGCAGAGCAAGCATCTTCAGACACCCCAATAATAAATTGGGAAGTCACCAATTAGAAGTGAGGATTTACCCTTTTTGAATCATCAAATCCCAGACTTTGTGCAGAGATTACGACTGGTGAAGGCGTTGTAACTGAGTAATTCATGAATATAAAAAAGGGGGACAATAGAGCTACAAGGTCGCAGTAACCCTAAAAAGTCATTCGTTGATTCGTTTCTTATTATGCAATCATTTGGTCAATGTGTTGTGATTTTTCTCGTGAAGTTGACAAGAACGGAAAATTTGCGAGTTGCACGCATAACCAACAGTTTGGTTACATTTGTCTCGTTACATACTTTGTGTGCCCAGTTGAAAATATTCTTTTTCAATGAGTATGTCCTACATTCACACAATCTGTTCAAAATGAAGACAGTGTTGTATATTTTCGTTTATTAAAAATCAAGGCAATAAAATGAATGTTTTTTTGTAAAAAAAAATTGAGACTCAAGTGTTTGAAATTATTTAATATGAATTGATTTGAGGAATGAAGAAAATACAGTCAAAGAAACAAATTTTTGTAAAAAACATTGATGAGTTTTTCCGACGAAAAACCTTTGAGGTTATCATCGAAGAGGCGTGACATTAATTATTTAATATAATTTTTGAAAACAAAGAAACAAGTCAGATAAAAATTTAAGACATTATGAAAACAACAAACAAAACAATAACAATACAAAATACAATAACAACTATAAATAGATAGTTTCTTAAAATTAGTTAACAATAATATAAATCTTAAAACAACATTTTTTCCGGCGAAAAACCGTTAAGGTTATCATCGCCGTCATGCAAAATGAAAGTATAAAAAAAATTAAGAAAAATTATTTAAATAAGAAAATAAAACTACAACAAACTATAACAGTAAAAATAAATTAAACAAAATTTAAATAACAGGTATAACTATATAACAATAACGAATACTTAAGAACTAAATAACAAGGAATAATGAATACAATTTAATAACAATTCGTAAAAGTATATATAAATATAACAGAAAAAATAAAGTTATTTAAATAAAATAACACAAGAAATAACAAATGTATAAATTAAATTTTATTTAAAACATTCAGACGATGAAGGAAGTCTAGAACCCGATCAACGGCCGAGGCACTATCTCCCAACATCGTCTGCAAACAGTTGCTCAGACCACACAGATAAACTAACATACACAAAGTTATTGTAGGCTATATATTGGCCATACAACAATAACAAGATAAATAAAAGAAATATTAACGTTCCTAAAACTAATTAACAAAATAAAAACAACTTAAAAATAAATTAATAAATAACAAACTTTTAAGGGCTGTAAAGGAGCCCTACAACAAGCAATAACAAATATATATGAAGAGAGCACAGTAAAATTGTAAAAACAAATCAAGCTTACCGTATACACATTATCAGTATTCTTGAAATTAATTCTAGTCTACCACTGAGCTGGTTATTACTATGTAGACTAATGTATATGTAGACTAAGTATGCTTTAACCACTTCGACCACCGAGCTATCCGGTTTCACCCATCGTAATTAGCGTTAAAAACTGCATAAATTTGTATTTTTAATTTTCAAAATACGTTTGAATTAAGAAATTTAATTTGACGGCGGATAGGGTTTATATATATATATATATATATATATATATATATATATATATATATATATATATATATATATATATAATATCTGTAGATATTCATAACGTGCTAATATATACAAAGATTTCAATGCTGGATGTGTTAGTGAAATCAGAATTTTTCAAAAAAAGGACAAGATAAAGAAAACTGCTTTTGATAAATTTGCTTCTATCACGTCAGCGATTAAATTCGACTGTTTTTGTTAGACTCCACGAGACATACATTTTTCTTTTATAATGTATTTTTATTGAAAATGTATGTGTTAATGAAACGATAATAAAAAAAGGCAAAAACTGATCATCACACTCGAACAGAAATTTAAGGGGAAAACAAAAATAATTTCATTTAAGGAATCTTTCTTACAGACAAATTAACGTAGCTAAATGTTTACCTTGAATGGCGGGGACGAAGAAGGGTTGGGGTAGTGCGAAGATAAAAGCACTGATCGGAACAGGGAAAATTATTGAAGCGTGGAGAACAAATTTAAGGGTTGTTACCTAACTTTTGCTTTGTCGCTTGTTTTAACGGATTCTCAACGTCACTGCCAGGTGTTGTGACTTGAAGATCCACTTGTACAATGTATTAATTTATAATAAATTCCCTTTAATAAATTCCCTATTCTGCTTCTATTTAAAACTATTCGATAAAAGTTTTTGTATTAAAATTAAACGTCGTTTTACAGGTGTAAAATAATTTCTTCCTTATACAGGGTGTGTCAAGGGAACCCTTACAGACTTCAGGAAATGAATCCTTAGGTCAGTACAAGGGGAAAAACTTCAGGCAGTGCGGGACTGACCGACAGAAGTGACTACTTCTTTTAGCGTGCCTGACTGTATACTTTTTCACTATTATGATTTAATTATTTTTATAAAAATTTAGATGTATGCAATAAAGGGCAACTCTTGAAAGTTATTTTCGTATTAAATTTCGCGTGTGTGTAGATATTCAACTTAAAAATTAACTGAAACTGTCACAGATTATGAATTTGAGTATCTTAGGCTATATAAGGTACTTTAATAATTAATCAGTTTATAACCCTACTTTTGACAGTTATACTGTCTAAGTATAATAATAAATGTAATATATTATATTTATATTTTATTTTTTTTTTTTTTTTTTAATTTAAGCCCACATTGGAGCACACACAGTCAATTTAATTAAGTCTTTTGGTTTTTCTGCGTTCTTCCCAGTATTTTTTTAATCTTATTGATCTCTGAAGTCTGAGTTCTTCCAGAATATACTACGTTTCGTGGACGTTTTTCCCTAAACTGTAAATATATATTTTATTTATATTATTATATTTATATTTTTGATTCTGGCATTCAAAAAGTGGTATAGGTCATATGCATTAAATAATTTAACTACACAAATTTAGAAAATATACAATTTCAAAATTAAACAAGAACAATAAATATAACCTCATTTGAAATGATATAAGAGATTTTCAAAAAATGCTTTGGCTGTAAGAGCCTATATGTTTTTTTAAGATTTAAAATGGATTCCGTTTTGAAACTCTTGAACAGGATTTTTGTCGAAGCTTTTACCGAAATAGATTTTTGTAAAGATCTTTCTTGTAAAGATTTTTGTAAAATTGCGCCATTTTGAAACTGTCGAACGGTTTTGCTATGTAACGAACGTGTGTAAGATATTACCAAAATATATTTTTATTCCACGTAAATCGATATTATACAAAAAGAATATTATCGATATTATCCACGTGTATTAAGTTGATAAAGTGTATTAAGTGGGTAAAGTGTATTAAGTGGGTAAAGTGTATTAAGTGGATAAAATGTATTAAGTGAGTAGAGAGTTTTAAGTGGATAAAATGTATTAAGTGGATAAAGTGATTAAGTGAATAAAATGTATTAAATGGATAGAGTGTATTAAGTGGGTAGAGTTTATTAAATTGATAGAGTGTATTAAGTGGATAAAATGTATTAAGTGGATAGAGTGTATTACAGTGGGTACAGTGTATTAAGTGGATAGAGATTTTTAAGTGGATACAATGTATTAAGTTGGTAGAGTGTATTAAGTGGATAAAGTGTATTAAGTGGGTAAAGTGTATTAAGTGAATAAATCGATATATACAAAAAATGTTTTAATCTGTTGATCAGAAATGTACTAATTTTATGATCCTGGGTGTGGGTCTTACCATGTTAGCCGGGTTAGTCTTTTTGTGTATAAATTCACTATATTTCGCGGTACAAAAGGGTGGGTTAAAAAAACTAATAAAATGTATTCAATTATTTCTTTGTGATGTGCAATCACCTGTTATTTCGACAATAACAGGTGATTGCAGTTATTATACAAAATGCCTGACCTAATTACGTTGCCATTCATTGCAGCTATTTAACGGTAACCGTTTTGAAATGGAAATATTTCATTAGAGCGTTGCCATGGCAACAAAACGTCGCTATTGCCACTGTTTTATATCCGCAGTTGTTTAACTTTCCAGGAATTTGGTTATTTATAGGTTACCTGGAAAACAAACAAAGTTGAACACGCAATCGTGAGGTGTGTACTGACATGTCTGAGTAAAATGTGATTGCAATCGTTTCAGTGGAGATTGAATTTTAAACAAATACACATTGAATGCGTATACTTTCTTTTTAAACATATTAAAAAGTATTGTCGTTGCGCAAAATATCATATTTCATGATTTTGAAGGAAATCACAATTGTGATTAGGTTTGTTTATTTAAAAATGGATTTAAATTTATATGTCTGACTTTGTGATAAATAAAATTTCGACAAAAATGTTTTGAGTGATTTTATCTGGGAGTAATACAAGCACTAGATTAGCCTATTTATCTAATCACAGAATAATATTATATTTAATGACAGAGGAAGCTGATTAAAAGTGGTAATGAAAGTGCAATAATTTAATGAAGTGAAATAATTTGGCTTTGCTGAATAATAGGTATTAAATAGCAAAAATGGATTTTGAAAATTTTAAGATTAAAGCTGGATTAAGTGTATTAAGTGGATAGAATATATTAAATTGATACAGTGGATAAAGTATTTTAAGTGGATACATTGTATTAAGTGGATAAAGTGTATTAAGTGGGTAAAGTGTATTAAGTTGATAAAATGTATTAAGTGAGTAGAGAGTTTTAAGTGGATAAAATGTATTAAGTGGATAGAGTGTATTAGGTGGATAATATGTATTAAGCGGATAGAGTGTATTAAGTCGGTAGAGTGTATTCAATTGATAGAGTGTTTTAAGTGGTTAGTGTATTAAATTGATAGAGTGTATTAAGTAGGTAGAGTGTATTAAGTAGGTAAAGTGTATTAAGTGGGTAAAGTGTATTAAGTGGATAAAATGTATTAAGTGAGTAGAGAGTTTTAAGTGGATAAAATGTATTAAGTGGATAAAGTGTATTAAGTGGATAAAGTGTATTAAGTGGATAAAATGTATTAAATGGATAGAGTGTATTAAGTGGGTACAGTGTATTAAGTGGATAGAGAGTTTTAAGTGGATAAAATGTATTAAGTGGATAGAGTGTATTAAGTGTGTAGAGTGTATTAAATTAATAGAATGTATTAAGTGGATAAAGTGTATTAAGTGGGTAAAGTGTATTAAGTGAATAAAATGTATTATGTGGGTAAAGAGTTACAAGTGGATAAAATGTATTAAATGTATAGAGTATATTAAGTGGATAAAGTGTATTAAACGGATAGAGTGTATGAAATGGATAAAGTGTATTAAGTTGATAAAGAGTATTAAGTGTATTAAAGTGTATTAAGTGGATAATGTGTATTAAGTGGATAAAGCTGTTTTAGGTGTGTAAGATAAAATAGCAAAGAATTATTAAATATTTTAAATAACCACTGTTTTAAGACTGGCGATAATGAACTTGCCCCAAAGCTATTAACAAAATGTTTATGCAAAGTTGAATCAATTCAGACCAAAATTTCGAACGCTAAGATTATCAACACACACACACACACACACACACACACACACACACACACACACACACACACACACACACACATACACACACAAACACAAATTATGATTTATCAGTAACAAATATTAATATAAGCGTTTGGATCAGCGCTTATTTCAAGGTCACCTGTCTTACAATGAGTGCAGCTACATGGTCGTTTTCCAATGAAAATTATTCCCTAATACATTTTAAAAACGTTTTTACGATATTATGTTAACTTAAACAAAATTATCCAAAATATTAATAACGAATTGCTATTGGAAAAAGCATTATTTGTGCAGTAATCATGAAATAAAAGTTCGTCATCCAGCAAAATCCTTTCAGACGTTTCAAAATGGCGACCACTTCAAATTTGTAAAGATCGCGTAACGTTTTTTCAAAATCGTATTTCACCGAGTCAATCAGCATTGAAATACGTATTTTTGCATAGCGAAGCGAGTTCTTTGTTTCAACGGGACCGTTCGTCATTTGCTTTGCGTGTTTTACGTAGTTTTGGCCAAACGCATCGACCAATATTTTTGAAATTCGGTACGTATATGCTTTGTACCGAACGATGTATTTGTACGTTTTGCTCGCATTCACTTATGTTTCAAGATGGCGGCCCGTGATTTAACTATAACGAGTGTAGTGGCTATTTCCTGTAATACCGGTAAGACCTATCCAATTTTGACGGCTTCATGGAGAAAAAACATAAAATTTCCAATAAAGCTGGTACAGTAATATTTTTCCTAAATATTAAGGTTACTGGTTAAAATGGCGGACAATGTTACGAGCGTTGTCGTGGAGCGGTGGTCGGGCAATTGATTAAGAATCTATTACGAGATCTACTGTTCTTTCAAGTACTATTTTAGTTTTTTTTTAGTAAATTAAAAAAAAATAAATAATTTGACGGCGGTCAGGGTTCGTTTGTGTATTTTCACTGTAGTTTTAAAATGTTTCAAATGCTACTATACAGAGTTTTTAACGCTGATTGTAATTGTAAAATCGGATTTTCAAAAATAACACGAGAAAAAAAACATTTGCGATTATTTGCTTCCGTCAATTAGTTCCATCAGCGGGACAAATAAGAGACGCGATTCTCTATTAACGAAATTCAAATTTGAAAAAAAAATATTTTTAAATCTGAATTAGCTGAAATAAATAAATAGACATTATAAAAATAAATGCTAATTATCCAAAAGTAATCGCATGTACATAAGGAAATATTAGAGGAACAAAGTGATTAACAAATTTCTGTTATTTAACTAAAAATAAAAATCATATATCATGTTTTCTCTTCCTTTTTTATTTTAATTGGTTCGAAAAAAAGACAAATTAACAGCCTGTGTTTTTAACAACATAACCTAAAATTTATTATAGCCCATAGAAAAGGCGAAGTATGCAAAAAGTCAAACAGTATGTGTATGTAAATTGCCTAATCTGCCCCTGAAAGAAGTTATCCCCCAACATAAACGTTATACTGTACAGTGTACCGGGCTCGCTAAGATTTTTTTAAACCATTATTAAGGCAATCCAAATTTAAAATGTAAGCCTATAAATACTGAGTGGCTAATGGGCACTATCGATTATACATACCATTACAATAAATAGTCAATTAATCCTGCTACCTCCCCATATACAGCTGAAAGGGGGAGGCATTCAAAAAATACTATATATAAAATAACTAATCTTTTAATATAACTACCAAAATTAAATTAACGATTAATTTCATGTACATAAATCGGTCCAATTTCTTCGTAGTTTCCGTAGTGTAGTGGTTATCGCGTGTGACTCCCACTATAAAGGTCCGCGATTCGATTCGGGGCGGATATACAGTAACTTTAATTATAATTAATTTAATACTGTATACAAATATACTGATATTTTTATATACCTCATTTTTTGCTACGAGTGTATATATATATATATATATATATATATATATATATATATATATATATCAGTATAAAACATATTCCACGCATCACGCATCCCGCAAAATACATCCAAATATATCCCTAAAACATAATACATGTTAAAAGTTGTGCCGTTTGATAACGCCATTTGTTGTAGAAATTTGAACAATTTAATTTGGTTTGTATTTTGTCTTGTTTTTTTCTTCTTTAAAGTGGTTCTCGATACATTTCATAGTATATTTGCATTCGCCAGTTTTAGTGTCGAATCAAATCACCCGGAAGCAGATTTGTTACGAAATCGGATTTGAGAAGGGAAAGAGCTTTTGTGAAATTCAATTTGTTTTGATTTAGAACCAGGAAATTAAATCGGGTTTGTTGATTGTTACAACGAAGACGTAGGATCTGTTTCTCGGAATATATGTGTGACATTTTAAAATAAATGCACCGACAAAGATAGGATATGTACACTCTCTTTAATTTGAAGCTATATATATATATATATATATATATATATATATATATATATATATTCTTTAACTTTGAAAACCGGTGTACATCCGTTCAATAAACTGCTTGAAAAACATACCACAATAATTTTAAACATTTTTAAAATTAATAATTCAAAAATCACGAATGTGTGTGTGTGTGTGTGTGTGTGTGTGTGTGTGTGTGTGTAAAGAAACTATTGCATTTTATATCGAAGTTAAAATGTCGGTTAAAATCTTTCTCCCGTCGTTTTTTTTTAAGCAAAAGAACCTAACCTTAAAATAAATAATTACTTAAGGAAAAAAATACCATGCTTTATTGACGGTACATTAAATCGGATGCAAATTTATCGAGCATTAAAATAGCCCGCCTCCCAAGGTCACAAAGTGCTTCAAAACGCTTTTTTTCCGGCGAAAAACCTTTGAGGTTATCATCGCCGAGGCGCGACATTAATTATTTAATACAATTTTTGAAAACAAAGAAACAAGTCAGATAAAAATGTAAGACATTATAAAAACAACAAACAAAACGATACCAATACAAAAACAATTAAAAATAAATAATTTCTTAAAACTAGTTAACAATAATATAAATCTTAAAACAACATACACACAAAGTTATTGTAGGCTGTATATTGGCCATACAACAATAACAAGATAAATAAACGAAATATTAACGTTCCTAAAACTAATTAACAAAATAAAAACAACTTAAAAATAAATTAATAAATAGCAAGTATAAACAAACTTTTAAGGGCTGTAAAGGGGCCCTACAACAAGCAATAACAAATATATAAATTAAATTTCTTTAAAAAATTCAGACGATGAAGGAAGTCTAGGACCCGGTCAACGGCCGAGACACTATCTCCCAACATCGTCTGCAAACAGTTGCTCAGACCACACATAACACGCAAATTTTGGAAACCATCACAATCGAGCAATATATGTTTTATTGTGATGGTTTCCCTACAGAACTCGCATTCAGGTGGGTCCCCGCGTTCCATCAGAAATCCATGCGTTAACATGGAGTGACCAATGCAATGCGAAGGCCACCTTTTCTCTACGACTTGCACGTATTGACGACCCCCAAGGACGAACAGTATTTTTAATTACTCTCAATTTGTTACTGCTTGTAGCTGCCCATTCATTTTCCCACTGCAGAGGAATTAAATGTTTTACGTGACAAAGAAAGTCAGACATGATTACACGTTGAGTGCATGGCGGAAGAAAAATTGCTTCCTTTGCCGCATTATCCGCTACAGTGTTTCCAAATATTCCACAGTGACCAGGAATCCAGATAAATGATACTCTTGCACCTCGTAGTTCAAGTCTATGGACAGAACACAGAATATTTTGAACCAGAGGGTTTACCGAATACATATCCCGGATTGCCTGGAGGGCACTTTTTGAATCAGAACAAACTACGTAATGCAAACTGTCGAATTCAATAGTGTTCAAAGCTTTTAAGATGGCAAAGAGTTCGGCTGTAAAGACACTACAAATTGAGGGTAATCCATACTTAGACGTTTCGTCCGTTCAACAAATTGCTTGAAAAATATACCACAATAATTTTTAACATTTTAAAAAATAATTTAAAAAAACACGAATGTGTGTGTGTGTGTGTGTGTGTGTGTGTGTGTAAAGAAACTATTGCATTTTATATCGAAGTTAAAATTTCGGTTAAAATCTTTCTCCCGTCGTTTTTTTTTAAACAAAAGAACCTAACCTTAAAATAAATAATTACTTAATGAAAAAAAATACCATGCTTTATTGACGGCACGTTAAAGCGGATGCACATTTATCGAGCATTAAAATAGCCCGCCTCCCAAGGTCACAAAGCGCTTCACGACGCAACAGAACGTCTGCGGTGTAATTTTGTTAAGTTGGCAACACGTATAAAAATGTTTACACGTCTGAAACACATGCGCATATATCAAATAAAAACTTTATTAAGGCATGCAATGTCTGAAATACCAAAACACGTAACGATAAACTCGCTCCGAGATATGTTTAGTTGAATCAGCCTCGAGTAGAACAAGGCCAAGTTTACGTAAAGCTCAATGTATGATTGTATATACAGAATCACAATGACTCACATCTTCACAGCTTATTTTAAACTGAAATTCGTATTCCAGCTTCTAGAAAATAGATGTTACAATAAAATTATACAAATTTTCTCAATTTTTGGTTGATTATTTTTATTGAAAAAAAAGAAAACGTAGGTAGTGCGGAACTGATCGACAAAAGTGACTACTTTTGGCATGCCTGACTGTATAATTTTCCAATATTATGATTTAATTATTTTTATAAAAATTTAGATGCACGCAGGGAAGGGCAAAGTTGAAAATTATGTTCGTATTAAATTTCGCGTGTGTGTTGGTACACAACTTAAAAATTAACTGAAACTGTCACAGACTATGAATTTGAGCATCTTAGGCTATATAAGGGGCTTTAATAATTAATCAGTTTATAACCCTACTTTTGACAGTTATACTAAGTATAATAATAAATATAATATTTGTGATTCTGGCATTCAAAAATTGGTACAGGTCATATACATTAAATAATTTAACTGCACAAATTTAGAAAAATAGGCTACACATTTTTAAAATTATCAAGAACAATGAACATAACCTCAATTGAAATGATATTGAAACTATTGTGCGAAATCAGCTGTTTAGAAGTAGTCACTTCCAGTCTGGATATACACAAGAACAATATGTGCTGTGAGATATGCGTTACGGATTCAAGCGTGACGCGAAAGCAAATGTTTTTTCAACCGCGACCGTACAAGTTTTCACTTTAAAAATACATTTTATTAATCACCAAACAAAATTAGAGCGTTCCGTGACGACAAACTGAATTTTTTGTGTGCAAAACATACACACATATCCCGCAATAAGAAGTAGTCACTTCAAAAACGTAAATCTAATTTTCACAAATACAAAAGTGAAAAAATATATTCGTGATTAGTAAATATAACGTTTTGTAAAAATCTTATGGTACACAGATTATTAATATTTGAACGATTGTTTCCTTCTGCTTTTATGGCTCAGTGCTACGATTTCTGCTTATAAAACTAAGGGACGCGAGATCAAACCCCGTTTCGTGACTAATTTTTTTTGTTTTAATACCTATTTGTTAAAAATTATGTATATAAATAACTTAAACAGTTTAACTTTTAGTAAACCGTTATACTACATACCCAGTCCATATGCAATTAATTAGATCATTAACAGTTGGATTTGTCTGCAATGTAATTTGTTTTATGTACGCATATGATTTAGATAAGTGTTCAAATTCTTTAATATTAGTTGTGTGTAATTTAAATTTAATAATAATATCAGTTAGGTCAAAACAAAGTAACAATGAACACTCATTTTTTTCTCACTTCTATTGACCAAACTCTTTATTATAAATTCACTACACTGACTTGCACTTTAAATATTCATTGTGATCGGAATCTGTAGAGACGACTTTAAAAAATCACCCCTTCCGGTTGAATGACGGTTTTTGAGCCTTTCAAAAGCGTAATCTACAAGCGAGGAAGTAAGGAATTACTTTTGAAAATTCGCTTACATCACGTCAGCGAATAATATAAATAAGTTCAACAGTAAAACTTTATCTTGTAATAACCATTATAGTACATTTAAATATATCTTGCACATTGTGTATAAGTAAGTTCACTACTAAACATTTAAATTATTAATGAACACCGTTTTACAGTCAGCCAAACTATCACAATTATTAGAGCAATAACAGTTGCATGTATTTGCAATATTATATAATGTAGGTAAGTGTCTAATTGTAAATTTGCTAACAAACTATTTAAAATCTTGTATTAGAAAAGTAGAGTCTCGATTAACCGTCACCATTTTAACCGTCAGTTTCTGTTAGCCGTCAGGTTAATTCTGTTATCTGACATTTTTAAACAGTTTTTCATAATAAAAGTAGCCTTCTAGACATAAATATTAACATTTATTGTTAAAGACAGGACATAATTGTTATCCTGAGTAAACATTGATAACAGAAATGTAAAAGATCCTATCATGTAGTCATATTGATACAAAAACACTACAAATAGTGCCAACAAATTCCGAAAGAGTGCATGTACATTTTTATTGGCAAATAATACTCACACGTTATTTACGGTAATACCATTCAGCGTATAAGTCGATCACTTAACAGTCATGTTATTACTTGTCAAAAGGTTAAATAGGGATAATTTACTGTATTAAATATCTATGTTAGTAAAATTTGTACAAAACGTAATAGTAGAGTTAAACAGAAAATGTAAGAGTTTCACAATATTTTCCATCATTATGTGCTTTAAACAGAATATAGGAAAGTTACCAGTATCGATCGTCCACACTAGTAGAATGAGATAGACACACTTCATATAGTGTCAACAAATTCCGAAAGAGTGCCGAATGTTTTTACTGACACACAAATACTCTCACATTATTTACGATAATACCATGCAGCGTATAAGTCGATCACGTAACAGTCACGTCAGTACTTGTCAAAAGGTTAAGTAGAATAAAAAATTTAAGAGTTTCACTATATTTTCCAAAATAGTAACAATAAAAATTCTGTGCTATAAACAGAGTATAACAAAGTTACCTTTATCGATCTTCGAATATACGGGTGGTTTATTGACATTGATAATCGAAAAATAAACGATCCTGTCGTCTAGTAGAATGAGATAGAAACACTTCAAATATTGTCAACAAATTCCGAAAGAGTGCCGAATGTTTTTACTGACACACAAATACTCTCACATTATTTACGATAATACCATTCAGCGTATAAGTCGATCATGTAACAGTCACGTCAGTACTTGTCAAAAGGTTAAGTAGAATAAAAAATTTAAGAGTTTCACTATAGTTTCCAAAATAGTAACAATAAAAATTCTGTGCTATAAACAGAGTTACCTTTATCGATCTTCGAATATACGGGTGGTTTATTGACATTGATAATCGAAAAATAAACGATCCTGTCGTCTAGTAGAATGAGATAGAAACACTTCAAATAGTGTCAACAAATTCCGACAGAGTGCCTGAATGTTTTTAATGACACATATATACTCTCATATTATTTACGGTAATACCATTCAGCGTATAAGTCGATAACGTAACAATCATGTGAGTACTTGTCAAAAGGTTAAGTACAATTTAGAGTTAAATAAAAAATTTAAGAGTTTCACTATATTTTCGAAAATAATAACAATAAACTTTCTGTCCTATAAACAGAGTATAGCAAAGTTATTTTCATCGATCGCCGAAAGTACGGGTGGTCTATTTCTGTCATCCGTCACGCCAATAATCCCAGGAATAACGGATACGCTAGTGTATATTAATTCTCACTCACTTCGCCCAAGTGTGATACAGATTAAATGTGTCCTGTTATAAAAGTAATCATTCGACCGACAGGGGCGTTGATTTATTGACTTATCAGCAAAATAAAATTAGATTAGACGCAAGTAGAGCGCGTTGAGAAATTCAATCACAATAAACACGCTTCCGGGAAACTTTCCAGAGCACATGGCCTTCTTTACATCAATAAAAGTTAGCGAAAAACTGAGGCCTGAACAGAAATCTCACCCGCGTCAAAATGGACGATTTTTATTATAGTGAATTAGCCTTCAGTGATTTTTTAAGGCTAATTTTGCTGTCTTACAATACGATATTATGGTGGTTTTGGGAATAAATAATTTCCCGTGCCAAGTAAATTGTTATAACAATGTTCCGTTAAAACATGAAGCTGTAAAATTACTGCTTTAGGACGCTTATTCTGTTTGCCCTAATACCTTTGCATCAACAAAATAAACTGTGTGTGTGTGTGTGTGTGAGAGAGAGAGAGAGAGAGAGAGAGAGAGAGAGAGAGAGAGAGAGAGAGTTGACAACGTAGAGCTAGTTCGTCTCAAAAGACTGAACATTATTAGCATTTTGATTTAGATCTTTTGATTTTTTGATTTTGTTCTTTGCATTTAGATTTTTTAACATTATGATTTAGATCTTTTTTGCCTTTTGATTTATATCTTTTTAGCATTATGATTTCGATCTCTTCAGCTCTATTATTTATACCACTTTAGCCTTTTGTAGTCTTTTAGACTTTTGATTTAGATTTTTTATCCTTTAGATATAAATATTTTAATTTTTTTTATTTGGTTGTGTTATCCTTTTGATGTATATCTTTTTAGCTTTATGATTTAGATCTCTTCAGCTCTATTATTTATACCATTTCAGTCTTTTAAACTTTTGATTTAGATCTTTTTAGCCTTCTGGTTTAGCTTTTTAACATTTTTATTTGGATCTTTTCAACCTATTCATTTAGTTTTTTTAGCCTTTTAAGTTAGATCTTTTTAACCTCTTAGTTTATATCTTTTTAAACTTATTTATTAAAATTTGTAGCATTTTGATTAAGATCTTTTAAGCCTTTTAATTTAGATCTTTTATGAATTAGATCTTTTTAGCTTTTTGCTTTAGATATTTTTAGCTTTTTGGTTTAGGTGCGTTTAGTATTTTTAGCCTCAAATGATTTAACCTGTTGAATTAACAGCCATAATAGATTTTGAGTGTGCTGCTATGATCACTGGTATTGGCTATTGGACAGTAGCTATATTCACCGACATTATTATGTATTATAGAATGAATGGCTAGTTAAGTTTATATAGCTAGTTGAAAAATAAAGAAAAAAGCAGTGTGCGTGTTCCAAGTAGATATTTTGATCTCTTGAGATATTCGTACCAAACGTTTACAAACAGATTGATCAGCGCCTAAACAAATGAGTGATTCTATTTTTAAAATGTTTACTAAATGATTGAGTATTAAATATGACTGGGTTATTTGGACATTTGCCATTATTTGTAAATACATTGTAAAGCAAAACAAAACAATACGTTTCAATAGTTGCGTTTTCCTGATCGCTTACACGCCTGTCTTTGGATGTTTTTCATAGTTGTTTAAGTAGAGAGTGATTCAATAAAACGCCGGTTTTAATGTGTTGAATAAATCAGTCCTGATTTATGAAATGTAACGTATTTCAACATCACTACAATGGGTACATATGTTTTGTTACGATGTTATTATTTCAGGTGTTATATCAGGTGTTATTATTTTCGGCACATAATCAGCTGTTTTAAAATTAGCTAAATATCCTTTGCGGTGATTCTGCATTGATATGTATAAAAATATGTCATTATGTTTGTTAACAACATTTTTATAACGGATATAACGTTTTTATAACGGATATAACGTTTTTAAAACGGATATAGCGTTTGTATAAAGGATATATAATGTTTTTATAACGGAATAGCGTTTGTATAACGGATATAACGTTTTTATAAAGGATACAACGTTTTTATAACGGATATAACGTTTTTATAACGGATATAATGTTTTTATAACGGATATAATGTTTTTATAACGGATATAATGTTTTTATAACGTGTATAACGTTTTTTATAAAGAAAATAACGTTTTTATAACGGATATAGCGTTTGTATAACGGATATAACGTTTTTATAACGGATATAACGTTTTTATAACGGATATAACGTTTTTATAACGGATATAACGTTTTTATAACGGATATAGAATTTTTAAAAGGATATAGCATTTTTATAACGAATATAATATTTTTATAAAGGATATAGCATTTTTATAATGGATATAACGTTTTTATAACGGATATAAAGTTTTTTATAAAGAAAATAACGTTTTTATAACGGATATAACGTTTTTATAACGGATATAGAATTTTTAAAAGGATATAGCATTTTTATAACGAATATAACATTTTTATAAAGGATATAGCATTTTTATAATGGATATAACGTTTTTATAACGGATATAAAGTTTTTATAACGGATATAGCGTTTGTATAACGGATATAACGTTTTTATAACGGATATAGAATTTTTAAAAGGATATAGCATTTTTATAACGAATATAACATTTTTATAAAGGATATAGCATTTTTATAATGGATATAAAGTTTTTATAACGGATATAAAGTTTTTTATAAAGAAAATAACGTTTTTATAACGGATATAACGTTTTTATAACGGATATAGAATTTTTAAAAGGATATAGCATTTTTATAACGAATATAACATTTTTATAAAGGATATAGCATTTTTATAATGGATATAACGTTTTTATAACGGATATAAAGTTTTTATAACGGATATAGCGTTTGTATAACGGATATAACGTTTTTATAAAGGATACAACGTTTTTATAACGGATATAACGTTTTTATAACGGATATAATGTTTTTATAACGTGTATAACGTTTTTTATAAAGAAAATAACGTTTTTATAACGGATATAACGTTTTTATAACGGATATAACGTTTTTATAACGGATATAAAATTTTTAAAAGGATATAGCATTTTTATAACGAATATAACATTTTTATAAAGGATATAGCATTTTTATAATGGATATAACGTTTTTATAACGGATATAAAGTTTTTATAACGGATATAGCGTTTGTATAACGGATATCACGTTTTTATAAAGGATACAACGTTTTTATAACGGATATAACGTTCTTATAACAGATATAACGTTTTTATAACGGATACAATGTTAATACTTAATCAATACTTAATTTGATAGTTTAATTTAATGTATGTTGATAGTTTAAAACTCTTACATATGCAGACATTAATGCTGATTGTGATGATGAGATTACAATTTAAAAAAATGATAAGAAAAAAATATTTGTTCGAAATTCGCTTGTATCACTTCAGCTAGACAGCTGCTTTCAGCGATTGTTTTACAATATTGTTGAATATTCAGTCATTTTCCTAATGTCATGACATTAAAATGTATATTGATGAATCGTCCTACTTTATATTTTTGAAATAAAACACACGTCAAAACATCGTTGATGTTTGAAAAATGAACTGAACTCTCGAATTGTCAACTTGAAGATGAATAATGACACCGGGTAGACAAGTACCGCCGTACAGTGGCCAGTGTCTTGCACAGTGTTGCCAACCTTAAAATCTTAACGGGTTTTTTACGTCCTCACCATAACACCGAACGTTTTGCGATTTTTTGTAACGCTGATATGAAAATATATTTTCTCAAATATTTCAACATGTATCCGGTTTTATGTTGATGTTTATGTTGATATAATAATATATTTTGCGCGTCACAAGTCACATAACAAATTAATTGTGATTAATATTTCCCGTGTTTCCGCTCAGGATCGAACTGGGTACCTTGAGGCGCACGTGATAACCACTACACAACGAGAACTACGAAGAAGTTTTATCGATGTAAATATATGAAATTAATCGATTATTTAATTTTTATATTGGTAGTTATAGTAAAAGATTAGTTGTCTTATATTAATTCGTAACGATCAGCTGATTTCATTGGACAGCTGATAGGCTATAAGTTTTAGATTATGCTGTTAAAAACTAGCTATGTTAATTAGACGTGTTATTGAATAAATTATCGTAATTAAGATAAAAAAGAAGAGAAAACATGATACATGATTTTTAGTTTTGGTTCAATAACACATTAATTTTTTATTTCGTCTCTAAGTTTGAATCAAATCACTGCGAATTCACTCTCTCTCTCACACACACACACACTCACTACTCTCTCTCTCACACACACGCGCGCGCACAAAAACACACACATACATCCATTTTCTCTTTCTCTATCTTGCTCTCTCTCTCTCTCTCTCTCACACACACACACACACACACACACACACTAACACGCACACGCAATAATTTAAAACACAAATTTTAACGCCACAGAAAAAATTTAAAAGTGACCCAGAGTTTTAAAATTAAAAAAAATTGCTATCCCGGCAATCAGAGTTCAATTTATTATTTGTTAGTGCAATTTGAAAGTTTAAAATCACTTATGATAATATAACGCTGATTATGATAGTGAAATCAGAATTTCATAAACGTTAAAATAAGGGAGAATACATCTGCAAATTCGCTTCTATCAAGTCTATCAAGAGAGTGCTGCGTGCCGCTGTGTTATCTGTACGCGTAAGTAAGTTTTGTAATGAAAAAGTAATTTGCACATTTATTTAGTGATTGTCTTGAAAAATATAACGCCTAAAGGAACGCCACTTTGTTACAAGAGAAGAAAGTAATAGCTTCTGGGGCTGCAGGGCAGAGAACATTCTCACCCAAATTTGTAAAACCAATCCATCGAGCCAGACAAATTGCCTCTCGTTTCAAAACAAAATGTAATTTCGCCTCAACTCAAACGAGCGTGTAATAATAGCTCAGCTCAATGCCTCAATAAGCTGCCGTTGGGTAACTTTGTTTGCTTCCCGATAACACGGAAACTTCTTCAGTAGCGCCCGTCAAAGTGTTTACTTCCGTCATAAATTTAATTACATGAACCAGAAAGGAAGCATAACGAGTATTGTTCTTGTATTGTATTGCAGAACGAGTATTGATATTGTGTTGTATTTCAGGCAAGTATTCCAGAACGAGTGTTGTTCATGTATTGCATTGTAGTACGAGTATTGTTCTTTATTGTATTGATGAACGAGTATTGTTTTTGTATTTCATTGCAGGACAAGTACAACATACACACACACACACACACACACACACACACACACACACACACACACACACACACACACACACACACACACACACACACACACACACACACACACACACACACACACACACACACACACACACACACACACACACAGAGAGAGAGAGAGAGAGAGAGAGAGAGAGAGAGAGAGAGAGAGAGAGAGAGAGAGAGAGAGAGAGAGAGAGAGAGCTTAAAACTACAATATTGTATTACATTTCAGAACGAGTATAAAACTTGTATTGTATTGATGAACGAGTATTGTTCTTGAATGGTATTGCAGAAATTTTTTTCCGGCGAAAAACCGTTAAGGTTATCATCGCCGTCATGCAAAAGTATAAAAAAAATTTAACAAAATTTACTTAAATAAGAAAATAAAACTACAACAAATATAATAGTAAAAATAAATTAAACAAAAATTTAAATAACAGGTATAACTATATTACAATAGCGAATACTTAAGAACTAAATAACAATGAATAATGAATAAAATTTAATAACAATTCGTAAAAGTATATATAAACATAACAGATATAAAGCTATTTAGAGAAAATAAAAAAATAAAATAACAAGAAATAACAAATATATAAATTAAATTTTATTTAAAACATTCAGACGATGAAGGAAGTCTAGAACCCGGTCAACGGCCGAGGCACTATCTGCCAACATCATCTGCAAACAGTTGCTCAGACCACACATAACACGCAAATTTTGGAAACCATCACAATCGCGCAATATATGTTTTATTGTGATGGTTTCCCTACAGAACTCGCATTCATGTGGGTCCCCACGTTCCATCAGAAATCCATGCGTTAACATGGAGTGACCAATACGAAGGCGGGTAATCACCATCTCTTCTCTACGACTTGCACGTATTGACGACCCCCAAGGACGAACAGTATTTTTAATTACCCTCAATTTGTTACTGCTTGTAGTTGCCCATCCATTTTCCCACTGTAGAAGAATTATATGTTTTACGTGACAAAGAAAGTCTGACAAAATTACACGTTGAGTGCATGGTGGCAGGAAAGTATATATATGTGTGTGTGTGTCATTAAATAAAAACAGAATATACTTTAACAAACACATTATTCTTATGTTATTAAATAAGGAAGCAAATATTTTTCAACGAGCAAATATCTTTCAACAAGCAAACATCTTTCAACAAGCAAATATCTTTCAACAAGCAAACATCTTTCAACAAGCAAATAATATTACGCTAAGTATTCCGGTCGGTTTTGTACCAAAAATAAGAACCAGCGTTATTGAAGCTACACATGTAGGGTACTTACAGATTCGTCAGAACACCATGGAACTCTCACGCCTCATGCTTTTCTATTTAAGGTGTTAGGAATTCGGGGTCTCTTTTACTCGGGTCCTCCAAAGAATTAACTATCGGTGGTTCATGAGAAAAAAACCTTTAATGTATTGAGATGTATTACATTTATCTTGTAACAGCTACAACTGCGGTTGATGACAACCCCAAGAATGAACACTACTGTCTTATTCTTCAAAATATTCTCCAAAATATATCCTAATGTATTCAAACCAAAAGTAAAAAGGGGAAGAAGTGTACGCAAATTTTTGTCTACTTACACTTTTACCGCCTATTCGCCACTTCTCAGCACCGCCTGGCTGGAATGCTCTTCCGTAGTGCGTCCCGATGTACAGCCCTTCGGGTCTCCACAGAATCGACCGTCCCCCGGAATATACAAACATTCCGGTCCACTCGGAATCGACTGTCCCCGCCCTACTTCTTTTCCAATGTTTTATTTCAACTGCTGTTCTACGAGTACATACCTTTTTGGTTTATTAACAGGTTATACAAATATTAAATATAACTATAACGTCTACTTTACAGAAGTTTATATTAACAAGGAACAGTATATATATATATATATATATATATATATATATATATATATATATATATATATATATATATATAAATGGTTTTTCAACGATTTTACTTAGAAAGATACGTAAAGTGATATTAAAGTACAGGTATAGAATTAAAGATTAGTGTATTATAGTAATTAAATACCAGCCAATAGAATAATTTGTAATATTTTATTGACAGAATCCATGCTTTTTCTTTTTCGTTCATGTACCAACAAGGCATATTATGATTGCCATATATGGCTATATATTTCAACTATATTTCGTGGTTTATAAAACTGTTCAACTTCTTCTGTAAATTTTATATTATTCTTCTTCCCCATTAACTGTGAAATGTTACACGGACCCACTAACCTTTTAATAATACGAATTCAATTTGAAAAAGTTAATTCACATTAGCATTATAAAAGCTGATTATACATAAACAACAGTTAAGTATCAGCTGATCGAACAGCAATCATTCGCTTTAGTTTTGTCATTATCATTATATTTGTAGGTAGATAATCACATGGCCCTTGTTAAACGCGTTTTTATAATTAAAACGAATTTCCCAAAGATGTCACGAGTCTGGGACTTACTGTGATGGCTGCTCCAATGGCTAAATTTGCATTGAATAAAATTAATTATTTCACTTTACTACAATATTCTTCGCATAGTCTAAATAAACTTGTAAATATTTTTTCTTAAAATGGCTACATACTGTTTAATCAAGTAGGCACTGTAGCAGTGCAGCTAATAAACAGAGCTATTAACTAAAGCCGTACTGTCTTGAGAACAGCTGGCCTTGATGTCATGTGGTATAATTAATATTGCCACAATACGTAATAGTTTGGTGGCGATTATATAGGAGGCGCTGAATGGTACTGGCGTACAATAAAACAATACGTTCTGCAATGAAAGATTAATACTCGTTCTGCAATACAATGAAAGCACACTACTCGTTTTGTAATACAATGAAAGAACAATACTCGTTCTGCAATACAATGAAAGAACAATACTCGTTCTGCATTACAATGAAAGAATAATACTCGTTCTGCAATACAATGAAAGAGCAATACTCGTTCTGCATTACAATGAAAGAATAATACTCGTTCTGCAATACAATGAAAGAGCAATACTCGTTCTGCATTACAATGAAAGAGCAATACTCGTTCTGCATTACAATGAAAGAATAATACTCGTTCTGCAATACAATGAAAGAACAATACTCGTTCTGCAATACAATGAAAAAACATACTCGTTCTGCAAAACAATAAAATAACAATACTTATTCTTCAATACAATGCAAGAAAAATACTCGTTTTGCAATACAATACAAGAACAATACTCGTTCTGCAAAATAATAAAATAACAATACTCGTTCTGCAATACAATGATACAATGAAAGAACAATATTCGTTCTTCAATACAATGAAAGAACAATACTCGTTCTGAAATACAATACAAGAACAGTACTCGTTCTGCAATACAATGAAAGAACAATACTCGTTCTGCAATACAATGAAAGAATAATACTCGTTCTGCAATACAATGAAAGAACAATACTCGTTCTGCAATACAATGAAAGAACAATACTCTTTCTGCAATACAATACAAGAACAATACTCGTTCTGCAATACAAAGAAAGGACAACACTCGTTCTGCAATACAATGAATAAACAATACTCGTTCTGCAAAACAATAAAATAACAATACTTATTCTTCAATACAATGCAAGAAATATACTCGTTTTGCAATACAATACAAGAACAATACTCGTTCTGCAAAATAATAAAATAACAATACTCGTTCTGCAATACAATGATACAATGAAAGAACAATATTCGTTCTTCAATACAATGAAAGAACAAAACTCGTTCTGAAATACAATACAAGAACAATACTCGTTCTGCAATGCAATGAAAGAACAATACTCGTTCTACAATACAATGAAAGAACAATACTCGTTCTGAAATACAATACAAGAAAAATACTCCTTCTGCAATACAATACAAGAACAATACTCGTTCTGCAAAATAATAAAATAACAATACTCGTTTTGCAATATAATGATACAATGAAAGAACAATATTCGTTCTTCAATACAATGAAAGAACAATACTCGTTCTGAAATACAATACAAGAACAGTACTCGTTCTGCAATACAATGAAAGAACAATACTCGTTCTGCAATACAATGAAAGAACAATACTCGTTCTGAAATACAATACAAGAAAAATACTCCTTCTGCAATACAATACAAGAACAATACTCGTTCTGCAAAATAATAAAATAACAATACTCGTTTTGCAATATAATGATACAATGAAAGAACAATATTCGTTCTTCAATACAATGAAAGAACAATACTCGTTCTGAAATACAATACAAGAACAGTACTCGTTCTGCAATACAATGAAAGAACAATACTCGTTCTGCAATACAATGAAAGAATAATACTCGTTCTTCAATACAATGAAAGAACAATACTCGTTCTGCAATACAATGAAAGAACAATACTCTTTCTGCAATACAATACAAGAACAATACTCGTTCTGCAATACAAAGAAAGGACAATACTCGTTCTGCAATACAATGAATAAACAATACTCGTTCTGCAAAACAATAAAATAACAATACTTATTCTAAAATACAATGCAAGAAATATACTCGTTTTGCAATACAATTCAAGAACAATACTCGTTCTGAAAAATAATAAAATAACAATACTCGTTCTGCAATACAATGATACAATGAAAGAACAATATTCGTTCTTCAATACAATGAAAGAACAGTATTTCTTCTTCAATACAATACAAGAACAATACTCGTTCTGAAATTCAATACAAGCACTATTATTGAAGAATTGCGGGATCCTAATCTCTCAACGTTTAAGAGGAAATTAAAGAGAAGTATGACTGCATTAGAAGTCAAATACACGGCCATTTCAGAGCGCAAACTGTTAAAAATAGAAAGCGCGCAAGATGCTTGGGCTACATCTAAAGAACGAGTGAGGTTTTTAGCCTGGTGTGGGGAAGCGTTAGGATGTGACCTTAATCGTTGCTGGTTACCACGGGTTGAGGTGACCCAAGCGTGGTTTTTAGTGAAATTCAATTTTCTCTGGCTCCATGAAAGTACCAGAGTCCCTCAAACGTACATTCCTATTTGTTATTGCGGTTGGCGCTAGAAGTTACTTAAAAACGAAACTTTCTTAAAATGGAATTAACATCTCGTGTTGCTTCCCCCTGTGGCCTGTTTAAGAAGAGCTCGGATTGGTCAGTGGCTACAGCGTTAGCAAACAGTCACTGTTCGAGTGTTTTTAAAGGGAAATTGTGTAGTTAATTTACGTAACAATATCCTTTCTGTTTTTATTTGAACTTTGAATACAATAAAAATAATCAGTCTGGGACGTTAGTTTTATCTTCCTTTCATACAGTTTAGGCAGTTGATTAGTTCGAACAAATCAATGCGAACCTTCATTAGCTTTAGCTTTCCAACGTTTGTGTTGTGCTAACTTTAAATAAGGTAAAAAACGGACTCCTGGTTTCTATGATAATTAAATTACTTTCTGTACCCTCTTACATCGTGTTTAAGTGAATCAGTAAAAATCAGATGTTTTCAAAAATTAATTGATTTAAAAAAAACACTGCAAACAAATATTATAAAGTGAAAAAATTAGAAGTAATATCGCTTTAACAATAATCTGTAATTTATTACAACAAATAGCGTGTTACTTACGTAGACAAATTTACAAATTTGAAAACAGCTGATTTTTACTGTTTAATGTTACGGGGGCATTGGAGAGTTATGGTGGTTTCTATTTTAAACCACCTTAACGCTTTATCTTTCAACTAGCATTGAAAAGCCGCCTCGGTGGCCTAGTTGATAGCGTACTGGGCTTTCACCCCGAGGACCCGGGTTCGATTCCCAGCCAGGGCTTGGCATTTTCATACGCTATAAATCATCCCATCGTCTGCATTAGCCCAAGTGTGCACAATAGTCGGACGTTAAACAAAAAAAAAAAAAAAAACTAGTATTGAATATTTTTTGCCGTCAAACTCTATATTTTCTCTTGGTTTCTACGCTAATTAAATTACTATTACTTATTCTCTTATACTATGCACTTGACTAGAGCTCTTACGGGAATCTTCGAAAATCAGTTCTTTTCAAAATCGAATTGCTTTTAAAAAAAACAACACTACAAACAAATATTAAAAATTGAAAAATTATAAGTAATGTCACTTTAAGAGCATGTAATTTACTACAATAATTAACGTGTGACGTACTACGAAAAATTTAAAAATTCGAAAACAGCTGATTTTTATTGTACCTTTTAAAAACATTTAGTCAAAGGGGGGGACATGAAGACATGAACTTTCGCTGCTTTACTTTAGAACTATCTCTTACGACTTTAAAACTTATTCGTTTTAAATTTAACGAATACAACATATACAACATATACTATCACTAAATATGTTTACCGTCAATCCGTTTTTTCTCTCGCTTCGAGCCAAAATATAAAACCATTTTCACCAAATTTCATAGCGATCGGTTACGATTTACGAGTAAGTGGTGCGTTAACAGTTGGACAGACAGACCGGATACGCGCTTTTAAAGGTCTTTGGTTTTATTTGATAATAAAATATTTTATTCCTAATAAAAATCATAATCATTAACATTTTTGTAGTGAAACAATTTTTGTATGAAATACATTGCAATCGATATTTACTTTACTGTCTGGCTGTAGTCGTAATGTCTAATTTTTTAAGTTTAATTTCAGCAAAGCGACAATGACTGTAATTTATGCCCACACCCACGCTGCGTGTTTTGATTTATTGTTACAATAACCTTTGGAAAATTTGAACGTTTTAAGCTTGGCAAGGGATAGCACATCTAAATTGTAACAGTCAATAGCAAAAGTTTCCTAATATGCGGTTGGTACACCAATACAAATCACAAATACACATTACATCACCTCGTGCGCTGTCGCGGCCAAATGCGAAGATTGATATTCTTTAGTAAACTGCGTAAGCAGACTGGTTGTTGGCGGACTTTCAAAGTGATTTAACAACTTTTTTATTGGTAGACTTGGCGGGGAACGTTCTACAACGTGATTTTTGTAAGAGTATCACTGACACCAAATATTGTGGAAGATGATCATTATAAATTAAACTGCTTACCGAAGAAAAGAAAATATGTAAACAAAGAAATTATTTTTGACCGAGAGAAGCGAAGTGTCTGTTTAAAATCAATTTTTTGTTTAATTTTTAAGGTGAAAAGCACATTAAGGCTATCATCGCCAAAACACAACTACTAACGAAACAAAAGGACAATAAAATGTAACATTACTTACAAACTAGAATATGTAACATTTATAACAAGAATAAATAACTTAAAATCAAAACAATACAAAGCTGGACTGTAAAGTGGTCCTAATCAAACAGAAAGATAATAAATATTATGAAACACAATAAAATTACCTAAAACTAGTTAACAAGAATATAAACTATAAAAAATATATAAATACTAAGGATAAAAATAAAATATATTGATATATATGCAAGCGCCTCAGGAAGGCCAAAACGTGATCAATTATTGATGAATTGTCCCCCAAGATCGCCTGCATACAGTTTCCTAAACGCATGGTTCTCAAGCAATCGCAGTCTAAGAGCAAGTGTTTGACTGTGACGGTTTCTCCACAGAGTTGGCATGTAGGTTGCTCCCTGCGTCCCATTAGAAAACCATGTGTCAGCAACGAATGACCAATACAGAGGCGTATAATGACAACCTCCTCCCTTCGACTTATTCTTACAGACGACCCCCAAGGGCGAACAGTATGTTTAATTACCCTCAATTTGTTATTGTCCAATGCATTCGAATTAGTTGTTTTACTTTGCAAAGATAATCTGAACAAAATACACGGTGCGTGCTTGGCGGCATCAAAGTTGCTCCCTTTGCTGCAATATCTGCTCTAGTGTTTCCAATTATCCCGCAGTGTCCAGGTATCCAGCAAAATCAACCGTTTCTGCATTTGGTTAGTGGTTTGTTGCACAGTTTTGGTAAAACGAATCGACCGATTGTTTTGAAATCTGCTACGAAAGTACCTTTTTTAAACCTGGAAAACGTATGTGTAAGATTTTTCCCTCACTTTTATTTCAATGGGTAACTTTTACTGGACATTTTATTCTTTTCCTCCATGAAACGGTCAAAATTACGATAGGTTTTGCCGTTCAACCTGTATTACAGGTAATACGAAGCAACTACATTAGTCATTATTAAATCAGAAGCCGACATCTTGAAACGGAAATCGTTCGTGTTTTACACAAGGTAACTTCGTACGAAATTTGAAAACAATTGGTCAAAGCGTTTTACTAAAAGTACGAACACTCGTTATCGTTAAATCAGAGGCCGTCATTTCGATACGGAAGTCCCCGCAGGGGGAGCAGACTAGCTGCACCTATTGAGAGGATTTAGACATCTCTCGCGGTACCCGAGTCTAACACACACTTACACTTACGGATTTAACACTTTACACTCACATTTACATTTAGGGAGGCGATAATAGGTGTTTATTATCGCCTATTTGCTTTTCGACATATGTGCTTTTCGCCTTAAAATAAAAAAAAATAATCGATACGGAAGAGAATGGCATAAAATGTTACACACAGATCTTCCGCGCTTTATGCAAGATACCAAATTTGAAAAAAATCGGTCAACGCGTTTGGCCAAAACTGCGTAATAATTACAAATCAAAGTCCGCCATTTTGAAACAGAAATTAATGAGAAAAAATCTTACATGTACGTCGTTAGGACTGCGTAGCAAATTTGAAAACAATTGGTTCATTGGTTTGGCCGAAACTGCGTACCAAACAAACACACAAGCTAGATTCCGAACAGTCGAGTTGACAGAAAGACCTGGCCTCGCTCGGTCAAAAATACTTCAAATTAGGAAAAACAAATACTTCAAATTTTTTATGATTTGTCCGAAATTATTAAGTTTTGTAATAATATATTTACAAATAGTGTTGTTCACAAATATGTAACTTTTCTGTTAATTTTATTATTTATTACGTGAAAAATTAATTTAGCCTTTAACATACTAAGTGGTTAATTTGTTAAATAAGACAAGAAAGTAACACAATCATTTATTAAACTACCCTTAAAGAAATAACAGCGATTTTAATGGGTTATGTTTAATTTGATATTAGTACCCCTTGAATACCGATTATTGTAGGTAAACAAAAATACTCTAAGTGTTAATATATTAATTATTTACTGAATTGTTTTTAAATGTAACACTTTTTAGTGAATCATATATTTCAAAAGTGTCTAAAAAAATATTCAGTTAATTTTAACGGTCTAAAAACGTATACAGACTGTTTTTTACCGTCAAAATTAATAACAATTGTTCTTTTCACCATTCGTTTTATTTATACTTATTAGCCGAATAAGCTTTTATTAATATAATTCTTTTTTTTTACAAATTTAAATAATACTTTCCTACTTGTCAATTTCACACAAACAAATCACGAAAGGACGAAAAAAATGTATTTGGAACTGGATCGGTGCACGTTTAATACACACGGATATCTATGAAAGCCGCCAATAGCATGACAATATATGTAGCAAACAAATGTTACAGTTTATTATTTGTACTGTATAAAACAATAGGACGGAAATAAGGCGCAGGATAGGCAATGCAAATACATGTTTGTGTCAGAATTGCCTACCCTGCCCCGTATTGGAAAGCTTCCACGTTGTGACATTGTGTTAAATAGAATAATAGACTTTTTTACTGTTCTATAAAATGTGTAGAGCAACCACGTGTATTTTACAAAAAAAAGTGACGGTTTTTTTAAGTAATTAAAAATCAAAAAACGACATTTTTTCCTACCGACTGTATTTATTGTACAGATTTTATTCAAACAAGGCACAAAAACCTATCTCCGTTCGGACAAGTTCGTTAATTATAAATATTCCTTCAACAGTTTCAAAATGGCGGAACAGTTCAAATTTTAAAAAAATTAGTTACTTTTTTCTCTTAAATGTTTTTTGAAAGACGTTCGTAATTAACTTTAAAAACTGCATAAATTAGCATTTTGAGTTTTCAAAATATTTTTGAATTAAAAATGTAATTTCTTCGTGCATTTTACTAAAATTACAAAATTTGAAATGCTAATGTACACATATTTTAATGCTGATTTTTTTTTAACGTCCGACTATTGTGCACACTTGGGCTAATGCAGATGATGGGATGATTTATAGCGTATGAAAATGCCAAGCCCTGACCGGGAATCGAACCCGGGTCCTCGGGGTGAAAGCCCAGTACGCTATAAACTACGCCACCGAGGCGGCTATTCGAATTTTAAAATATGTAAAAAAATAGATTAGAGATATGTAAGAAATATGTAGAGTGGAAAAATGTAAGAAAAAATATATATATACTTTAAGGAATGCGCTTCAATCGCGTGAGCGAGACAGCTGCGTGCCCGTATATTTAAGTCACCAGTGTTTTGTGTTCCCTTTCAACATTACTTTTCTTTTGTCTCTGGTACTCGGCAGGAGACCTGAGTTCATTAAACAGACCTTGTTGTCGCACCTACTAACTAACATATTTTTCTTTCTTAATGAACTCCAGCGGATAAACCAATTATCTTTTTCTGTGAAACACTAATTAACGTAATTACGACGACGTAAATACGTGCAATACATGTTCGAGATATTTTCTCGAGAGTGTTACTATCGAATAGATCGCACTGGAATATCGAGTTGATAAAATCGCTCGGCTATTGAGACTTTCTTAATTCACTATTATTTCTTAGTGAATTTCCATTGAAGCGCTATGTTGGATATATATATGTGTGTGTGTGTGTTCGCAATTTTAGTCCGATTTGATTCAAACTTATCACAAACATCGGTTTTTGTATTACTTTGAAGAAGTTCGTTAACCAGCAAAATTTGTTTAACAGTTTCAAAATGGCGGCTATAAATCATTTTTTTGTCAAATATTTTTGAAAATGTGATTTAGAAGCAACAATGTTCGTTTTCCAATTTTCAATGCGATTTAAAAGTATACAATTCTAATTAATTAGGCAGAAATTAATGTCGTTCTTTTTATTCTGAAATCTTAGTTTTTAAAACATTTAAAATCAAAAAATTACTTTGGAAATATTATTTTTCTTGTTACCTTCGCAATCGTCTTAAAACAATGACAATTTTTGTTTCTGACAATTCTTTCTTTTTTTTAACTGTTTTATCAAATAATACTACAAAATTATCTTCCATTAGTAAACAAATTTTAATGTTGTAGGCCTAAGTAAGAGAAAAGAAAATAATTATTTCAATCGTTGAAATTGATTGTTTTAAAAGAAAATACAACTTATTGACTAACTTGAGACGAAAACCCTCCTGTTTTTTACCAATTACTTTTGTTTTCCCGTTATGTGTTTCGAAGCTATTAATTACAATTATCATGGGGGCTCGGTGGTCGAAGTGGCTAAAGCATCGGTCAGTCTACTGCGTCATTCAACTGCGCAACTAGAGAGCCGCAAGTGCTAAGTTGCTTTTCCCTTACTGTTAACACTGATCCCATGTCCTTATTGGTCTGACTGGCATAAACTATTGACGTTAAAAACAAAAAAACTCCTTAAATATAACAGTGAGTGTAAAGAAAAAGAAACACTTTGATCGAAATATACAATAGTGTTCATTCTTGGGTTGTGTTTTGTTTGTTATTTTAAGGCGAAAAGCACATTGTTATTTATCGATTTATCGCCTCATTAAATACACTTACAAGTGTAAATGTAAAGTGTTAAAGTCGTAAGTGTAGTATCGTAAGTGTAAGTTTTTTTTGCGGTGAAAAACCGTTAATGTTATCATCGCCGTCACGAAAAATGAAAGCATAAAAAAAATTAATAAAAATTTACTTAAATGAGAAAAAAACAACAACAAACTATAATAGTAAAAATAAATTAAACAAAAATTTAAATAACAGGTATAACTATATTACAATAACGAATAACAATGAAGGACTAAATAACAATGAATAATGAATAAAATGTAATAACAATTCGTAAAAGTATATATAAACATAAGAGTTAAAGGTATTTAGATAAAATAAATAAATAAAATAACACAAGAAATAACAAATATATAAATTAAATTTTATTTAAAACATTCAGACGATGAAGGAAGTCTAGAACCCGGTCAACGGCCGAGGCACTATCTCCCAACATCATCTGCAAACAGTTGCTCAGACCACACATAACACGCACATTTTGGAAACCATCACAATCGAGCAATATATGTTTTATTGTGATGGTTTCCCTATAGAACTCGCATTCAGGTGAGTCCCCGCGTTCCATCAGAAATCCATGCGTTAACATGGAATGACCAATGCGAAGGCGGGTGATCACCACCTCTTCTCTACGACTTGCACGTATTGACGACCCTCAAAGACGAACAGTATTTTTAATTACCCTCAGTTTGTTACTGCTTGTAGCTGCCCATTCATTTTCCCACTATAGAAGAACTAAATGTTTTATGTGACAAAGAAAGTCAGACAAGATTACACGTTGAGGGTTGGCAGCCAACGGCCATACCATGTTGAATATACCGGTTCTCGTCCGATCACCGTAAGTGTAAGTGTGTGTTAGACTCGGGTATCATCTAAATCCTCTCATTAGGTGCAGCTAGTCTGCACCCCTGAAGGGCTTCACTATCAAAATTTGCAAATATTATCGTTTAAAAACTATTACATTAAACTGAAGATACAGAATATTTTTAAATAGAATTTCGCTAACAACAATACAGTCAAATTTAAACGCAACAAACACAAATCATTAAGGAAAAAAACAAAATTAAATGTTGCTTGGAGACTACGCGCCTTTGAAATGAATACTTGTTAATGACCTTATTTACACCGGTATCCGGGATCGACTTTAAATGAGGCTGATGACTTGTTTTTGCCCCTCGTTTGTCAGTTCTTCGTTACCTTATTCTCTATTCGATTTCACTGCACTGCAAAATTTACCGTACCGGACGAAATGAAGTATTCACTTCAAAAATGTAGTTTCGCGTCGGTTGTGACGTCATCATCAGACATATACGCTTTTATATTCGTATTGGCAAATGCAACACTTGTCTATAATTATATTCCTATTATTATTAGCAAATTGTATACATATTTCATTTATTTTAACATTCTAATTGTACAATTATTTTATTCAATATTTATTCCTATCCCATCTTTCAATATTCAAACTAAGCAGTCTATCTATGGTCAAGTCGCCTGATTTTGTAATACATGTTATTGTTACTCACTGAATGGCATCTCTGAAAACCAGCTGTTTCGCGAAATCTTCACTGTTTCTTCCATTTGCTCTCAAATATATTTAACTGCACCACAAAATTTGTCATACCGAGCATAAACAACTTAAAAACCCTCTCTAATATGTTATTATAATACGACTTAAAAAAAAACAAATTGAAAACCAATCATTTAGTACAGAAACAGCTGTTCAGTGAACCTATATTTTTGGAACTTAAAATCATCTGTACCTTACATTTTGTTTCAATAAAGTCTTGTTAGTTCAATATTATAATATTTTCTTTTAAATACTATCGTTTACTAAACCATACAATGTTTCACTAAATAACTTTCATTGGAAAATGAGCTATTAGAACTGCTTTCATGGTAAAACCAAAGCCAAAGAGCTTGAAATGAGCGCTGACCGTTAGTGCTTTTTAAGGGATCGTTTTTATATATATATATATATATATATATATATATAAGGCGGACTTCCCCTTAAATCCATCATTCCCCGCAGAGGGTGCAGACTAGCTGCATCTATTGAGAGTATTTAGACGTCCCTCGCGGTACCCGAGTCTAACAAACACGTACACTTACAACACTACACTTACGACTTTAACACTTTACACTCACAATTACATTTAGGGAGGCGATAAGAACCTCAATGGGCTTTTCGCCTTAAAATAACAACAAAAATCTGTTATTCATTCATATATAAAAACTGATTTCGGCTATAGTGTGTGTGTAATACGTATGTAGTTATATATTATTATATATATATATATATAAATTAACTAGCCCTTAAAAAATTATAAGGTCAACGCTCGTCTGGGCATTGCCATAACGGCTTCTCCAAAATCCCATTTTCCAAGATATATACTATAAAACTGCCACCTTTTAGTAATGGAGTTGCAGGCTATGCAGCGCTTTGGGGCAACCTGTTTCCTTCTAAAGCAGTTTTGCCTCGTAAAACTTTATGTTCTTGCTTGTCCTGGTTTTTGTTTTCCTGGACGAGGGTGTTATTTTATCGCGGAGAACGGTTCTCGAGAAAACAGTTCTTTAATATCTTCGTCTGGCCAGTGTTGAAAACAAAAATTATTTGTTATATATATATAATTTATATATATATAAAACATCAATCTGTACTTATGTTCTGTAATTATTGTGATTACACACTCGCTCTCTCTCTCTCTCACACACACACACACACACTCACACAGACACAGACACGCGCGCGCGCACACACACACACACACACACATATATATATATATATATATATATATATATATATATATATATATATAACATTTTAATGTCTTCTCAAAAAGTTACCTTCAGGTTAGGATAGGTGTTAATTTCAAGTTCCCCGATACTGGGTCTTACTATGAATGCCGCTGTAATAGCTAATGTAGCTGTCTCGCTGACGTGATAGAAGCGTATTCAAAAAGTACTTTTCGCTATCTTAATTACCCTAAATGAAATTCTGAACTTCACCATTATAAATCAGCAATAAAATTTGCATACACTAGCATTTTAAACTTTCAAATTAAACTTCTTTTAGTTTTATATTTTATTCATGACCAATCTTACAAGATCGATTAATGAATTTTACTTTAACAGACACAGTGAAAAAGAACATTATTAATAAAATAAAGCCATTAGAAGTGTCATAAATTAGTCCTTAGATTAACATTACTGCCACAGGTCGTGTACCTTAGCCTCTTGAGACGTCCAACCTCGTCTACTCTGTTACATAATACAACATCCTTCAGGATTTTCAGGAACGTGGAGACAACGGAAACATTTCTTTACATGTCTGTTAGCCGCCTCGGTGGCCTAGTTGACAGCGTACTGGGCTTTCACCCCGAGGACCCGGGTTCGATTCCCGGCCAGTGCTTGGCATTTTCATACGCTATAAATCATCCCATCGCTGCATTAGCCCAAGTGTGCACAATAGTCGGACGTTAAACACAAAAAAATGCATGTCTGTTGACTTCTTCAGCAACCACGTTTGTGTGAAGATCACGATTCTCGGCATTGCGAAGATACAACTGAGTATTAACAATTCCTAAAGAAACTTTATTTTTAAAACAGTATACTACAGTAAAATCTCTCTATAGCGGCATTGAAGGGAACGTTAGTTTTCTTTGCTGTAAAGAGAGTTCTTCTATAGAGAGAGAGAGAGAGAGCTCTGTACACTAAAATAGTTTAACATTATTTTTAATTTAAAATATTGTGTGTAAAGATTATTGAAAAAAAAACTTTATTGTGAAAAAAGATTATTGTGTATGAATATAAAACTGTAATTGTGAGAAAAAGGCAATATTTTGCCGAAACTACCGCAGAATCGCTTCATTAATACTTTCGAATTTTCTTGAAGCGATTCCTTTCATAATAGGCCTTCTTTATTTTATTTTTACTTCTCAACAGAAGAACCAGCTAAATTAAATTTCAGCAAACATTTAATTGCCTCACATAACCTTTAATCTAACAATGACATTTTCCGTTTAGACGCCATTACACTGTACTCTAAAAGTATAAAAAATAACGCACTACCTGTAAAATGTACGTCACAAAACATTCGAGTCAGTTGACGCACTGCGCATTGCTTTTAACACTCGATGACGTGTCGGCATACTGAGAAATAGGGTAGAAAGTAGGAATTGTGCACGTGTTTCGCGGCTATAGTGAGATTCCTGGAATTTTTTTGGCCTCAATAGAGAAAGTTACAATACATGTATATACTATAGGAATGGAAAGGGACCAATACATGACGCCGTTATAGAGAGTTTTTCGTTATAAAGAGATCTGCAATAGAGACTTTACTGTATTTCAATTCATTTTCCTTCTACATCTCACATTTGGATACCATGTGGAAGTCTAAACAGGTTTTGGATTTAATGTCAGCTTATAAATAAATAGTTTACTTGATGTTTTAGCTTATAATGTACATTCAAAGATATTGAGCTGAATTCAGCTACTTTGAAATTAACATTCGCTTGAAATTAACATTCACTTGAAATTAACATTCCCTCGGAATTAACATTCGCTTGAAATTAACATATTTTTTTTTGTAACGTCCGACTATTGTGCACACTTGGGCTAATGCAGACGATGAGATGATTTATAGCGTATGAAAATGCCAAGCCCTGGCTGGGAATCGAACTCGGGTGCTCGAGGTGAAAGCCCAGTCTATCAACTAGGCCACCGAGGCGGCTTTTCAATGCTAGTTGAAAGATAAAGCGATGAAGCAGGAATATTTTCATTTGAAATTAACATTTCCTTGAAATTAACATTCGCTTGAAATTAACATTCGTTTGAAATGAATATTCACTTAAAATTAACATTTGATTCAAACTTGGCAAAAAAATCCAGTTTGGTGTTAGCTTGATTTTTTTAATAAGGCTTTTGGCGAAAAGCACATGAAGGCAATCATCGCCGTCCAGCAAAATATCCTACATGGGGGGGGGGGAACTAAATCTAAACATTGTTAATACTATAATAAAAACTAAAACACTATAGCCACTACAGCTAGATAACATTATTTAAATATACAAACTTATTAAAGAGAGATATTAACAGAAATAAAAATTTTTGAAAACAAAACAAATATTTTATTTAATTTTAATAAAATTAAATTTAAATTTCAAATTTAATAAAAAAACGAAAAAATGTACATTTACACTGTTACGCTGTTCAACTGTTCAACAATACCATAGCTAGAGTAATTCAAAAACATTTATTCGACGTACAAAATTAAGAACTCGGTCAATGACCGACGAATCATCTTATAAAATATGGTGTTAGCTTGAACAAGTTCAAGTTAAGCGGTTGCAAAATGGCGTCGTTTAAAATCTTCAGTATTTTTTAATTTTGTTGCATAAAATGTTTTTTTTTAATCTGATTGCACTATCTTAATCAAACCATCGTTATGACGTAGTCGTTTAAAAATGACAGGAAATACTGTTTTTTAATTGTAAAAGTAATATGTATACTTTTGTTTTCGTCCAGTTTAATACGGCAAACGTTAGCGCAGTTAGAAATTTTATTGACTAAACAGGAATTAGATTGAAAATACGAAAATAACCCTGACCGCCGTTAAAAAAATCTCAATTTTAACGGATTTAGAAAATTCAAAACGCTGATTTATTCAGTTTTTAAACGCAGCGATGATGGAATCACATTTTTAAAAACGTCGGAGCCATTTAAAAAAATTTAAATAGCTGCCATTTTGAAACTGTTGAAGGAATTTTGCTGGTTAACTGAATTATCCATGCTATTACCATATGCGATTTTCATACTAAGTTTGAATCAAATCGGACTGAAATTGCTGACATGAGCGTGCTAAAAACCAACAAAAACACACACACACACACACACACACACACACACACACACATATATATATATATATATATATATATATATATATAAACAACCCCTCAAAAAGTTATCTAGCGGTCAGGATAGGTTGTAATTTCAGAGTCTCTGTTCTGGGTCTTACCATGATGGCCGGTTAAACAGCTAGTATTTTCAACGACAATTTGCTAATAATATTAACAGACGTTTGCTGAAATATTTTTTTTAGATGTTTCGGATAATTGACTTTCGGATAATCGACGTTTTATATGCAGAAGCGCTTTGATCCGGGTCAAGTACAACGAAGTTATTACATCACCTCACTTCCGCGTTTCCTTGGAGATTGTACTGTAAATTTGATGTTTTTATCTCTGTAACCAATCGCATCGACCTAGAACACCTCACTCTGCTGCATTGTTTCCTTAGCAACCCTTTACTTGCTTAATTTAGTTTATCTTCTCTCTACCCCTAAACTTGGAGAGGAAATTATATTTATCTCGCATCCTATAAAGAACACTCACCCTGGCCACGCAGCCACCTGGCACTATAGCGCACTCAAACGTTCTCTTATCTATACTCGCGAGAAACGTGGAATCTGCTTGACACAACGAATCTTATTGTTATACGAAGGCATATTCATGCAGACTAGACATAAGAGTGAACGTTATTCAAGGATATATTAAATTTAATAATACCGTACGTATATGTTTTAATAATAAAATTGTGAAAGAAATAATAATTACTGTTGTATAGTACTTATAAATAATTGCGACACGCAGCTGTTTAGCTGATACCACGAAAACGATTTTTTAACAATATTATATTAGAGTGAAAAAGTCTTTAGGCTAGTTGAGGTGAATTTAAACCTACCAGTGATTGTTTCAATGTGCATCCTTGGCTCAGAGCTACGGTCTCTGCTTATACATATAAAGGACGCGAGTTCAAATCCCAATAATGATTAACTTTTTTTTATATTTAGTATTTATTTGTTTAAAATTCTGTACATAAATAAGTTCAATAATAAATATGAAAATTATAATTAACACCATTATAGTACTATGTTGAGTATAATGATCTGCCTTCCCTAGCTTCGTCAATTCTACTTTTGTTGACGCGTTTCGGAGAACCTCCATCTTCAAAAACTATACTAGTCACCTCTCTTTTCTCGCTGTTTTCTTTCTCTCTCTTTCATTTAATTCTCCGTAACAGATTTCTTATAATTTTAAAATCATAATCGTTGTTCACTTCTATTTGGAAAATTGTATTAAATTCTTCTTTATCTTCTTTCCTCTTTAGTGGTATTTAATAATCTATTGAAAATGTGTCTAAACGCCGCTAGTTTATGTTCTAATGGGCGGATTGACTTTGCGTTAATTATATTATCTGTGTATGTATCTTTTCTACATATTCCAAATTCAATTGCTTATGCTTTCCTTTGTATTCTTAAATCTAAAAAATTTAAACTACCTTTATTCTCTTCTTCTATTGTATTTTTTTTTACATTTAGATTCTTCTACAAATCTAAAAATTTTCAAAAATTAACAGGAGGGACGACCGTTGAAGAGAAAGTTTGAAAGAAGCCAATCAGAAGCGAGCACGTTAGGTTTAATCTACACGTGTTGAATAGAGGAGAGGTACGAGGTGGAGATAGAAAATTATAAATAGGACGGGCCATAATATTGGTGACCAGTATAGATATAGTTTTTAAAGATGGAGGTTCTCCGAAACGCATCAACAGAAGTAGAATTGACGAAGCTAGGGAAGGCAGATACTCAACATAGTGACAATAATCCTAGCAGAAAATAAGAAGAATATAAAAAGAATTTCAACCATTATAGTACATACCCGGTCCATTTATATGCAAATCCCATCATGTTATTACAGCATTAAGAGTTGGATAGTTTCAGTTTGTCATTAACATAATGAAAGGCAAATGAGAAACGAGCAACGAACTCTTTTCTTCAAGTTACTGTCAGTCTCCGATTGTCACATGTTTTTTAATGTCTATTTTATCAATATAATCAGTATTAACATATACGTATTTTAAATTTTCAAATTACATTGAAAACAGGATAATTTACGCTGCCTTGATGTTTAATTTTAACATTTTATATACTATTATAATAAATTTTTCAATAACATTATGATATAAAAATGTTATTCTGAAGATTTAATCAAATTTGAACTACATCGTTATAAATTAACCAGTTACTTTGAATGTATCAATATGAATCTTGAAATTTATTTTCATACTTCCAACAGAATTTTAACGTTTCAATGCTAACTTATGTAGATTAACTATAGACAATGATAAGCTAAAACATTTTTGAGACTTGAAATGTCTGCCATTTTGAAATTGTTTAACGTATTTTTGTACCGTCCTGCTTTTAAAAAGTAATGGAGAAAATTTTAAAGACTTTCATTTTTGTCGAAACCTTTCAAGCAGGAATATTTTGTTAGCGTCAAGTTTGGCTATTAAAAAACTGCTTTATAGCAAAGACTTTTGTAATTGTTTTTGCGTTTTAATAAAACTTGCCTTTAATTTTGGCTCTCTAATTAGCTGCATCCAAAACAATACAAAATAATTTGTGAAAAATTATTTTTTACATTAAATTTTATAACGATCTATATCTATAGAGAAGTGAGGTATTTATTCGTTGTTTACTGACCACCCTGTATATAATTAGTAATTCTGTACCTGTACTTCTCAATGGAATAAAATTAACAGTTGATTAATTAGAAAGTTAAATTTTGTTTCAATGTAAACTATAATTAATTTTGTATGTTTTGGAAAGAAATTTTTGTTATTACTGGAATACAGTAATTTATACGACAATATAAGTCATATTGTTGGGCTAAAATCTGAAACACCCACAAACACTCCTGACATTAAAATATTGTATCCATACAACTAACATTTTATACGATTAAATTATACAGTAGCATTGTCGTTGGTTGACCAGTTTGGCTGTTAGAGCTCGTTGAAAAGGAAATACCTTTTCGTTAAACAAATCGGACATATTTTAGTGTCCGCCATTTTGTATCGAAACAGCCTATAGAAATTTCTTTAACTACAAACTGGTTCGGCTTTTAAGAGCTCGTAAATATACCCCGTTTAAAAAAAATCAAACAATTTGAATGATCGACATTTCGTTTTTTTGAATAAGACAGTTTAAGGTGGCCTTATATCTGATAGAAACTGTACTTATGAAACACAAAGATTTTCATCGAAATGTGTCGAGCCGTATCCCAGTCAGACATTTTTAACGGCCAGTGATTTCGTTTTAAATAGACGTATGGCAGTGACATTGTGTAAAACCTATTCACAGCTACAAATAAGAAATAAAAAGTTTCATCGCAAGACGTTAAGCTCTAAAAACAGTTAAGAAACTGAAATGTTCACGTTTCAGAAAAAAACCATTTTAAACCAATTAGAAGATACTTTTTTTAAAAACCAAGCCTTATTTCACATCTACACCATAACAAAATTTCAACATCGTAGGCCTTGTCGTTTTTGAGATACACTGATTAGTTTTAAACTGACTTTGCCTTTTATAATGTACGCTAAAAATTCCGATCGGTTTTGTACCGAAAATAGCTGCGTTGTTCAAGCTACAAATATGTGTTTGTCACAACACCAGGGAATTTTTACGCTTTGTAATTTTCCAGTTTAAGGCTTTACCAATACAGTAAAACCGACTGAAAACTAATAAAAGTTATGTAAAAAAAATTCCAGGAGCAGTATAAAGTGTCCCCACGAGAGTGCACCACAATGCAAGCATACGTGATAAATAATTGTGTGTGTACCAAAACAGCTGATTGTTAAAAAACATTGT
This sequence comes from Callitettix versicolor, assembly GCA_022606455.1. NCBI lineage: Eukaryota > Metazoa > Arthropoda > Insecta > Hemiptera > Cercopidae > Callitettix > Callitettix versicolor. The sequence goes on from CM040186.1 coordinate 16,817,763, forward strand.
TGAACGTAAAATTTAAATTATTACTGTATCCAAGACTTAATTAATTATTGACCGAAAGTTTTGAAAGTGGAATCGGTAAGAAAATGTAGGCTAGTTCTAATATGTAAATGTTATTAATAAAAGATTCTGTTTTTAGTAAACAGTAAATACTGTAGCCTAATTAAGGTAAGTAATGTGAAATCCTGTGTATAGTAGGTTTCATTTGAACATATTTCAATAAGGCACAATGTTAGTAATTAACTTTATATTTTGTAGTTTTAAATGCGATAGTACAACAAATAAGGGCTATTGTATTAAATGACCTAAATATAATGAATGGCATCGCATTATTAATAGGTCATACAAGTAATAAATATAACTATGTGACAAATAATTGTGTGTGTACCAAAACAGCTGATTGCTAAAAAGAATTGTTGAGAGTAATATTTAAATTATTACTGTATCCAAGACTTAAATAATTATTGACCGAATCAGTTTTGAATGTAAAATCGATAAGGCTAGTTCTAATATGTAAGTGCTATTAAATAAAATACTTTGCTTTTAGTAAACAGTAAATATTGCAGCCTAATTTAGGTAAGTAAAGTGGAATCCTGTGTATAGTAGGATTCATTTGTAAATATTTCAGTAAGGTGCAATGTTAGTAATTAACTTTATATTTTGTAGTTTTAAATGCGATAGTACAGCAAACAAGGCCTATTGTATTAAATGACCTAAATATAATGAATGGCATTGCCTTATTAACTAGGAATCCCCCTGGGACAAATGGGGCGAAGCAATGATTTATTATAATTATGAATAATAAAAAGTATAAGAATAATTCTTTTACACAAATGAATAATTAAACATTTGGTAATGTGCATCAATTATTTTCTGTCGTCTGACGCGAAAATCCCTATGTTGAGCCACACCATCTCTTCTTACAATAAGCACATCCAAATTCGATGCAGTTCGGGGCAATAATCGTACTACTTCATCGATATTTTGACCAATATTAATTATATTGCCTTTATATGCAAACTGTCCCGGCATTCCGCGCGTTTTGACTCTGTATACGCGCATCACAGGCTGCACTCTCGCAATAAGTAACTGCTCAATAACAGTTAAATTTTCGAGTTCACTTGGAATAACTCCAGGATTCATACTATTGGCCGATGTGTATTTGCTTCGATTTTTTTTACACTGTGAGCATACATCAAATACTTTGTTTTTAATCAAAACTCTAGAACAATTATTGCACTCAAATAACTGTAGGTTTTGCAAAGCGTTCTCGAAATCAATTTGCAAATGTCTGAACTGCGTGTTATTTTGAAAATTAACACTCCCAGGTTGATTATCATCATTGTTTATATTTGCGAATCGATTTCGATAGTTTCGCTGATCTATCGTCAAGCGACCGATTGAAGTTCTACCTCTGCCTCTTGGACGTGGCATGTTCACGACCCGCAACCGGAAAACTACTGACTTATCACTTCGCCAAACCCAAACCTGAGCCCGAACCCCTCCTACCTGACTCATTGTTTCAGGTAATTTTGATGAGTTTGCTCGCGTACGTAAGTAGTGACGTATACCGCAGCGGCGATGGACGTTATCTTCGTCTAGCAAACAGTTACTGTCTCTGTCTTACACACACAAAACAAATGGGAGGCTTTTTCATCAATAACTCGGTTGTTTTTCAAAATTTTTTGACAAAAGTCGAAGTATGCACCCCTGAGACCTAGAAGAATATATATTTCAAATGACATGTTACTGTCTCTGTCTTACACACGCAAAACAAATGGGTGGCTTTTTCATCAATAACTCGGTTGTTTTTCAAAATTTTTTGACGAAATTCGAAGTATGCACCCCTGAGACCTAGAAGAATATATATTTCAAATTTCATTGAGATCAGCTTAAAACTGTGGGAGGAGTAGCATGTAATGGAATGCATTAAGTCGGGGATAGAGGGGGCTTCGCCCCAACAAGTCATTTTTTTTTAACGTCCGACTGTTGTGCACACTTAGGCTAATGCAGACGATGGGATGATTTATAGCGTAAGAAAATGCCAAGCCCTGGCTGGGAATTTAACCCGGGTCCTCGGGGTGAAAGCCCAGTACGCTATCAACTAGTCAACTACACCGAGGTGGCAACAAGTCATAAAAGCATTAAATATAACTGTAATTTCTATTTTAACTGAGTTTCATAGTGACAAGAAATAGTAGGCGTGCATGGTTCTTCAAACCTTGAAAATGCAATTATTGAATTATAAATTAGTGTATTATAGTAATTAAATACCAGTCAACGGTATAATTTGAATTATATATTTACAGAATGTACGTTATTTTACGTTCAATTATGGGTAGCGTTTTCATTAAAAAATTGTCCTAACCTCTTTCATTTTCGTTCATGTACTAACAAGGAAAGTTATGATTGCCATATATTTCATATATATATATCCTTATACATATATACTTTACACCATACTGAATATTATTTAACACAATTACTGGCTGACGTTTGTCTCAGCTGATTTATAAGTCGCACGTTCTGCATCCAGCTCGCAGGGAAGTGTTCAGTTAATGAGTTAATTACAGTATACAATGTTGCCGGATTGCACCTTACAATATGATATTAACACTGTTGCCGCTGTTGTTCTCAGTACAAAGCCGTTAATTAATTGATCGGATTGTCAGATTGTTAATTTAATAATCAGTCATTTAGTTTGTTTTGTTACTGCAAACTTATTAGCTTTGTTGTGAGTTGGGCGTACGCTAATAAATTTAATTGAATTTAATTTACCACTATACGAACTTCAATGAGAGGACGGTAAAGCAGGTAACATTGTATCTGTGTATTTTAAATTGTAATTACTGGTGGAGAGACTTTTTACAGTTTTGTGAATTTGTTAAATCACATCAAAGTAAAAAAAAATTAATAACGAATTTAAATGTTAGAATATCTGATTTTCAATCACTTTTAAATTGCTGTAATTTAGTTTGTCTAAAATTCTAATTACATTAGGTCTTGTAAAGACATAAAGATAAATTCTAAAGGGCGAAAATACTGGCTTTGCGAAGATAATGGCAAAGTCATTTTGAACGGAAGAACATGGGGCGATTCAGCCGGAGAATTTAGATTACATTAAGTTATATAAAAAAGGGATTATAAAACCCTACTGCCACAGATAGACCTATTGTGCAACTAAACCTCATAAGTATTACTTCAGCAGATTGGTGCCCTTAATATGTTCCAATAATCCTTTGACTAGCTGGAGGTCCCTAGGGTCTTGGAAACCAAAAACCTTAGCTTCTGCTAGCGAGAGCCTGAAAATTATAGGACATTTTCCTCTTCCTTTCTTAATAACCTACACAGGTGGCTCCGTGGTACATACCTATCTTGTTCCACGGTGAAGTGATAGGGGTACACAAAAGCTCTTAAGCTGACGTGTCGGGAGCTACAGATCCGCTGATAATCAAAAAAAAAAACTTTGTGCAAACAATCTGACCAAAATTTAATTTTTTTGCTGGCGCGGGTGGTTATCATCGCCGATATTCAAAATAGAGATAGAAAATAAAAAAAAAATAAACAACATTTTAATTTTAATAAGAAACAAAGAACGAACAAAAACAAATAAATAAAAAACAACAACAAAATTATAGTTATAGAAATATGACTAAAATTAGTTAACAATATCTAAAAACAACAACAAACACAAATTATTGTAGGCTGTAAATCGGCCCTACAACAATAACAAGAAAAATAAAATAAATACAACAAAAAACCAAATAACAAAATTAAAAGAACTTAAAAATTAAGTTAATAAAACAGTAAATATAAACAATCTTTCCAGGGCTGTAAATTGGCCCTACAACAATAACAAGAAAAATAAAATAAATACAACAAAAAACCAAATAACAAAATTAAAAGAACTTAAAAATTAAATTAATAAAACAGTAAATATAAACAATCTTTCCAGGGCTGTAAATTGGCCCTACGACAATAACAAGAAAAATAAAATAAATACAACAAAAAACCAAATAACAAAATAAAAAGAACTTAAAAATTAAGTTAATAAAACAGTAAATATAAACAATCTTTCCAGGGCTGTAAATTGGCCCTACAACAATAACAAGAAAAATAAAATAAATACAACAAAAACAAGAACTTAAAAAAAATAAAATAAAAATACAATTATTTTACGACAATAAAAAAGAAAAATAAAAATACAACAAAAAAAAATAAAAGAACTTAAAAATTAAGTTAATAAAACAGTAAATATAAACAATCTTTCCAGGGCTGTAAATTGGCCCTACAACAATAACAAGAAAAATAAAATAAATACAACAAAAAACCAAATAACAAAATTAAAAGAACTTAAAAATTAAGTTAATAAAACAGTAAATATAAACAATCTTTCCAGGGCTGTAAATTGGCCCTACAACAATAACAAGAAAAATAAAATAAATACAACAAAAAACCAAATAACAAAATTAAAAGAACTTAAAAATTAAGTTAATAAAACAGTAAATATAAACAATCTTTCCAGGGCTGTAAATTGGCCCTACAACAATAACAAGAAAAATAAAATAAATACAACAAAAAACCAAATAACAAAATAAAAAGAACTTAAAAATTAAGTTAATAAAACAGTAAATATAAACAATCTTTCCAGGGCTGTAAATTGGCCCTACAACAATAACAAGAAAAATAAAATAAATACAACAAAAAACAAAATAATAAAATTAAAAGAACTTAAAAATTAAGTTAATAAAACAGTAAATATAAACAATCTTTCCAGGGCTGTAAATTGGCCCTACGACAATAACAAGAAAAATAAAATAAATACAACAAAAAACCAAATAACAAAATAAAAAGAACTTAAAAATTAAGTTAATAAAACAGTAAATATAAACAATCTTTCCAGGGCTGTAAATTGGCCCTACAACAATAACAAGAAAAATAAAATAAATACAACAAAAAACCAAATAACAAAATTAAAAGAACTTAAAAATTAAGTTAATAAAACAGTAAATATAAACAATCTTTCCAGGGCTGTAAATTGGCCCTACAACAATAACAAGAAAAATAAAATAAATACAACAAAAAACCAAATAACAAAATTAAAAGAACTTAAAAATTAAGTTAATAAAACAGTAAATATAAACAATCTTTTCAGGGCTGTAAATTGGCCCTACAACAATAACAAGAAAAATAAAATAAATACAACAAAAAACCAAATAACAAAATAAAAAGATCTTAAAAATTAAATCAATAAAACAGTAAATATAAACAATCTTTCCAGGGCTGTAAATTGGCCCTACGACAATAACAAGAAAAATAAAATAAATATAACGTACGTAAAACTAAATAACAAAATAAAAACAACTTAAAAATTAAATTAATAAAACAGTAAACATAAATAATCTTTCCATGGTTGTAAACAACCACAAACAATAACAAAAATATAAATTAAATTTTATTTACAAAATACAGACGATGAAGGAATAGCTTGATGGGGGAACTAAATCTAAACGTTGTTAATACTGTACTAAAAACTAAAACACTACAGCCACTAAAACTAGATAACATTATTTAAATGTATAAACTTAATAAAGAAGGATTAACAGAAATAAAAATTTGAAAACAAAACAAATGTTTAATTTAATTTTAATAAAATTAAATTTTAATTTCAAATTTAATAAAAAAAATAAAAAATGTATATTCACACAGTTACGCTGTTCAACAAAACCATAGCTAGAGTAATTAAAAACATTTATTAAAGTTCCCGCCACGAATGCACTAGAAATAGCTCACTGGTAGACTGAATTCACTTATAGAATACCAATACGTAATGTGTATTCGGCAAGCGTGACGCTTTTTTACATGCTATTTGCTTAGTCCTGAATCCCAAATACACTAGAAATAACTCACTGGTAGACTAAATTCACTTAAAGAATACCAATATGTAATGTGTATTCGGCAAGAGTGACGCTTTTTTACATGTTATTTTCTTAGCTCTGAACCCCAAATGCACTAGAAATAACTCACTGGTAGACTAAATTCACTTAAAGAATACCAATATGTAATGTGTATTCGGCAAGAGTGACGCTTTTTTACATGTTATTTGCTTAGCCCTGAGCCCCAAATGCACTAGAAATAACTCACTGGTAACTCACTGGTAGCTAAATTCAATATTAAAGAATACCAATATGTAATGTGTATTCGGCAAGCTAGAAATGACGTAGACTAAATTTTTACATGTTATTTGCCTTAGCCCTGAGCCCCAAATGCACTGGAAATAACTCACTGGTAGACTAAATTTCACTTAAATGTAATATTCGGCAATAGTGACGCTTTTTTACATGTTATTTGCTTAGCCCTGAATCCCAAATGCACTAGAAATAACTCACTGGTAGACTAAATTCACTTAAAGAATACCAATATGTGATGTGTATTCGGCAAGCGTGACGCTTTCTTACATGCTATTTGCTTAGTCCTGAATCCCAAATGCACTAGAAATAACTCACTGGTAGACTAAATTCACTTAAATAATACCAATATGTAATGTTATTCGGCAAGCCTGACGCTTTTTACATGTTATTTACTTAGCCCTGAGCACCAAATGCACTAGAAATAACTCACTGGTAGACTAAATTCACTTAAAGAATACCAATACGTAATGTGTATCCGACAAGCCTGACGCTTTTTACATACTATTTGTGCTGTCGCAAATAACTTTTTCCTAACCCTTCTAAATTAGTTTTCATGTTTCGCGTCATGTATAATGTAGCGAGACAGTTGCGTGTCACAAGCATCGATATCTGTCAAATACTACAATACTAAAAATAAAATCCAGTTTTAAATACCAAGTAGTCACGTCCCGCTTACCTTAACCACTAACATTATTTAGCTGTCTCGCGTTTCCTCTTTTTACAAAATTCCAAAATCTGTGTCACCTCGCCGAGAAGCGCAATTCCATTAGTCCCGCTCGTAGCGCGCTCAAAAATATGGCCCTGTCGGGATTACAGTTTTTAGGTTAACGTGTTTTGCATCGCGTGATTGCTGCTTATCGTTTTTACCGGATTGTTTACTTTATATTAGAAAGAACCGGAACCGGGTTTAGTTCAACTGTATTCGTATTGTTATCTGTTGAACGCATTAGCTGATCAATTCACAGATAGGTTATATAAATAAGTATTGTTTCATTTTTGAAATTAGACTATACTGTTTGCGGTAATCAGAATTTCTTAACGTTGTCATTTTAGAAAATGAGCTATAACTGGCCCGCATTACTGTGACCTTGAATGGAGCACTGATTTTGACCTATAATCCACTTCGAAATTATTAACAAATATGAGCTATTGGAGCGGCCTAAACCAGAGGAATGTCCATTGAATGTTAGCTTTTAATGTTACTTTTGGCGAGAGAAATGAATAGAAAAATGTCTGTCGAACGGAAGAATGTAACTAGCAAAATAACGTCGTCTCTATTGGAGCGGCCTAAACCAGAAGAATGTCCATTGAATGTTAGCCTTTAATGTTACTTTTGTCGAGAGAAATGAAAAAAAAGTCTGCCGAACGGAAAAATGTAACGGAAATATGGAACGAACTAGCAGAAGAATGTCATCTCTATTTATGTCTCTATTTGAGCGGCCTAAACCAGAGGAATGTCCATTGAATGTTAGCCTTTAATGTTACTTTTGGCGAAAGAAATGAAAAAAAAAGTCTGCCGAACGGAAAAATGTAACGGAAATATGGAACGAACGAGCAAAAAAATGTCATCTCTATTTATGTCTCTATTTGAGCGGCCTAAACCAGAGGAATGTCAATTGAATGTTAGCCTTTAATGTTACTTTTGGCGAGAGAAATGAAAAGAAAAAAAGTCTGCCGAACGGAAAAATGTAACGGAAATATGGAACGAACGAGCAAAATAATGTCGTCTCTATTTATGTCTCTATTGGAGCGGCCTAAACCAGAGGAATGTCCATTGAATGTTAGCCTTTAATGTTACTTTTGGCGAGAGAAATGAAAAAAAAAGTCTGCCGAACGGAAGAATGTAACGGAAATATGGAACGAACGAGCAAAATAATGTCGTCTCTATTTATGTCTCTATTTGAGCGGCCTAAACCAGAGGAATGTCCATTGAATGTTAGCCTTTAATGTTATTTTTGGCGAGAGAAATGAAAAGAAAAAAAGTCTGCCGAACGGAAGAATGTAACGTAAATAATGTAACGGAAATATGGAACGAACGAGCAAAATAATGTCGTCTCTATTTATGTCTCTATTGGAGCGGCCTAAACCAGAATAATGTCCATTGAATGTTAGCCTTTAATGTTACTTTTGGCGAGAGAAATGAAAAGAAAAAAGTCTGCCGAACGGAAGAATGTAACGGAAATGTGGAACGAACTAGCAAAAGAATATCATCTCTATTTATGTCTCTATTTGAGCGGCCTAAACCAGAGGAATGTCCATTTAATGTTAGCCTTTAATGTTACTTTTGGCGAGAGAAATGAAAAGAAAAAAGTCTGCCGAACAAAAAAATGTAACGGAAATATGGAACGAACGAGCAAAAAAATGTCATCTCTCTTTATGTCTCTTTTTTCATCCTTTTCGATAACACACGCGTATTATATGTAAATGTTGTGTTGCTTTGGGTTCGGTATTTTTCCTTAATTGAAGAACACGCGCACGTTGTAACCGTTTATAATAATCGTTGTTAATATTGCTATTTTCTTAACAAAACAACCTAAAACTTATTATAGCCTATCAGCTGTTTAACGAAATCAGCTGATCCTTACGAATAAAACAGCTGATATCTTAGTATAACTACAGTAATTAATACCTAAGCTTGGTTCACGTATTTATTTATTTAAACAAAACAAGATATTTGTAAACAGATCTTCAAACTAATTATATATTCAGCAACAAAAGCTTCGTTTCTGTCGGTGACTCCCCGAGTTCCACATGTGTACTTTTTTTAACATTTTATTTGACAAGCAATAGCAAATAAACTTGTTTATTCGGTTATAAGACAAGCTACATAATTAAAATAAAACTGTAGTTTTGTCGTATAGAAATGCAAGACGACAAAAAGAAGGAACAATTGAAAATGATTAATCCATTCTAATTAGCACTGAGTTTCATGACGTAACCCGATATGTCAATCGTGAATTTTAGTGATTTATATTGACACTCTAATATATCACATTTTTCAACAATTGAATTATTAAATTCTACTTACTATTTGAAAATACTTTTAGTGTAATGCATCCTCTAAATTATAGTTTAGAATTAAACACGATTTTTTTTTGCGGAGAAAAACCGTTAAGGTTATCATCGCCGTTACGCAAAATAAAAGTATAAAAAAAAACGATGCAAATTTTCAGACATTCAATATTAAATCATCACCATAACAACCGGACAAAACAATTATGTTTTGGAATTAGTGCAACAATGAAATTATTAAACCGGAACTGGACTTTTAAAGCAGATTTTATGAACCAAATTATTTGACTCGTTACGATTTAGAAAAATATAAATTTCGGTGTTATTAGAAAAAAAAGAAAGATTTTTTTCATGAAAAAAAAGCATCGGTGGTTCAGTGGTAGAATGCTCGCCTACCACGCGGGCGGCCCGGGTTCGTTTCCTGGCCGATGCACCATTTGTTAGGGGTTTGGGGTTCTCTACTACTCGGATCCTTCAAAGAATTAACTATCGGTAGTTCATCAAAAAACCATTAATGTATTGAGATGTATTACATTACATTTATCTTGTAACAGCTAAAACTGCGGTTGATGACAACCCCAAGAATGAACACTACTGTTATTCTTCAAAATGTTCCCTCAAAATATATACTAATGTATTCAAACCAAAAGTAAAAAGGGGAAGAAGTGTACGCAAATTTTTGTCTACTTACACTTTTACCGCCGACTCGCCACTTCTCAACACTGCCTGGCTGGAATGCTCTTCCGTATTGCGTCCCGACGTACCGCCTTCGGGTCTCCACAGAATCGACCGTCCCCCGGAATATACCGACGTTCCAGTCCCCTCGGAATCGACTGTCCCCACCCTACTTCTTCCCCAAGCTTTTATTTCAACTGCTGTTCTACATACCTTGTTGCTTATTGCAACAGGCAGTATGTCAGCAGTTTCATAATTTTGCCTATGTCTTTGTCAATAGTGTTCATTCTTTGGCTGTGACCTCATTATAATATTTAAGACTAGTAACTAAAAATTAATATTTTTCTATTTTCTAACAGACTTGTCACCAAGTTTGGGTGATAAGGTTACAGTTTGAGTAAACTACGTTAAAACTTCCCCAATTTGTCTAAAACCGATTTTATACTCTGTTACACTGATAATAACATTTCTAGAAGTAACGAAGTCATTATTTAAAAGTAAAAATTTTTATTAAAAATATTTACGGGTTTTTATTTCAATCGATTGATGAAACATAAGAGTTATACCAGTATACATTTGTTTTACTTTTTAACTTGTTACTACGAAAAGACAATTGCAGCATGATGTTATGGTCTTTTTTGGGAACAAGATACCAGAGGGCGGTAACGAGTTGTGTTACAAGAACATTGACCAAGTTGGTTCTACATTGCGCTACTTAAAACTTCCTCTACTGGACAAAGTAACACTCTATACTCTAGAGGGCCTTCAGCTGTGTTCTTGTAACATAGATAACTTGTCATTCCGAAGTTGGCTCCGTAGACGATAAATCACCACTTTCCGCAGTTGATTCTGTAGAGTTCCCGATGTTTATTCGGTAAAGGATTCTTCCCATCCTCCCAAAGTTTTCTACGTAGAGAGTTCTTTACATCTTCCTAAAGATGGCTCTGTAGATGGTTCTTCACATCTTCCTAAGGTTGGCTACGGAGAGGGTTCTTCCCATCCCAAAGTTTTCTACGTAGGGAGTTCTTTACATCTTCCTAAAGATGGCTCTGTAGATGGTTCTTCACATCTTCCTAATGTTGGCTACGAAGACGGTTCTTCCCATCCCAAAGTTTTCTACGTAGGGAGTTCTTTACATCTTCCTAAAGATGTCACATCTTCTGTAGATGGTTCTTCATCCCAAATCATCCCAAGGTTGGCATCTTCCTAAAGATGGTTCTGTAGATGGTTCACATCTTCCTAATGTTCTATGAAGACGGTTGACGTTTTCTACGTAAGGAGTTCTTTACATCTTCCCAAAGATGGCTCTGTAGATGGTTCTTCACATCTTCCCAATGTTGGCTACGAAGAAGGTTCTTCACATCCCAAAGTTTTCTACGTAAGGAGTTCTTTACATCTTTCTAAAGTTGGCTATCCTTAGGGAATTTTGCACATCTTTCCCAAGTTGTTCCATAGAGGGTTCTTCAAATCTTCCCCAAATTGGTTTCTTAGAAGGTATTTCACATCTTCCCGACATTGGTTCTGTATAAGGTACTTCATACCCTTCCAAAGTTGGCTGCATAATATTTTATTCTGTAGATTATTCTAAAATATATCAAGTAGTCGCTGAGGCAAGTTGTTCTCGGTTGAGTTGTACCTGCTGCAAGATTGACGCAGAGAGTTCTTTATGAAGGAAGAAAGGAAGAATGAAGGAAGGATGAAAGAAGAAAGGAATTGAGAGCGTAGAGTTGGTAGCGATTAGTTGTCCTTGTGGGAAAATGACATCTTCTGATGCCCGCGGCAATTGCCTTTTTTAAATAGTTATTGTAAACTCGGATGAGTTCCTGTAAAATTTATTTGTGGTTTTTGGTAATCATTGTTTTTTTCTATTTTTAAAGGAAGTTGAAGTATATAATATTTGTGTGTGTGTGAGAGAGAGAGGGGGGGGGAGAAAAGAAAATAGAGCCACAAAAATACTCCGAATAAGTGTATGTTAAACGAGGTAAACACAGAATGTACGATACTCTAATAGAAACGTTTATCATATTTTCAAGGTCACCAGTGTAAATCAACGCGATGGTTAAAATCCGCACAAAAACCCATAAATACAGGACTAATGAAAGGCGACCAATTTATTTATGAATTTGGTTTAATTAAATTAAAAAGACTATAAATTTGAGACAATAAACAAATTTGGCTGAGGATCGATTATCGGGCGCCGGCAGTTTTGTTTTCCCCGCGCCGCTGACCTCGACGGGGTTGTTTGTTGAAAGTGTCAATTTCACTTTTAGTTAACAGGGTGTTTGTAAGAAGTAGGCTCTGCTTTAATAAATGTGTTCCAAGATTTCGTACACAAATAAGTATTTCACTTCGAGAGAACTAATACACTTAAGAGTTTAAATGGTTAATTAATTTCTCAAAAACCAGTTTCATAATTTTTTTTGCTAAGATTTTGGAAATGTAATACATATTTTCATAACTCATAACTCATATACATAGGTTATAACTCATAGCGGTGTATCTTATTAATTTTGTGTATTTATTCACTACTACAACTAAGCATTTTTTTCCCGGCGAAAAAAAATTTATTGTACGCTGTAAATTGGCCCTACAGGAAAAATAAAATAAATATAAACTTACCTAAAATTAAATAACAAAATAAAACAAATATAAACAAATAAAAAACAAAACAGTAAATATAAACAGTCTTTTCAGGGCAGTAAAAGGGCCCTACCACAAACAATAACAAAATATAAATTAAATTTTATTTACAAAATTCAAACGATGAAGGAAGTCTAGGATCCGGTCAACGGCCGAGGCACTATCTCCCAACATCGTCTGCTCAGTCCACACATAACACGCAAATTTTGGAAACCATCACAATCGAGCAATATATGTTTTATTGTGATGGTTTCCCTATCTGTTCAAGTGGGACCACTCACGTTCAAGTGGGTCCCCGCCTCCCATCAGAAATCCATGTGTTAGCAAGGAATGACCAATACGGAGACGAGTGATCACCACCTCTTCCCAACGACCTCCAAGGACGAACAGTACTTTTAATTACCCTCAGTTTGTTGTTATCCGTAAGTGTCCACTCATTCTTTCAATCCACGATAAGTAAATGTTTAGACATACTTTGGAAATGCGATAGAATAACACGTTGAGTAGCTGGCGGCAGCAGAGTTGCTTCCTTTGCCGCTATATCGGCTCTAGTGTTCCCAACTATACCACAATGACCAGGTAACCATCAAAATGATACAACAACACCTCGTAGTTCAAGTCGATGGATAAAACATAGAATATCCTGAACCAGAGGGTTTATCGAATACATATCCTGAATAGCCTGAATTGCACTTTTCGAATCGGAACACACCAGATAATGCAGACAATCGGATACAACGGAGTTCAGTACAACAACTAAGTAGTAGTAATAACTTCTCTAGTCCCCGCAGGGGGCTGCAGACTAGCTGCACCTATTGAGAGGGTTTAGACGTCCCTTGCGGTACCCGAGTCTAACACACACTTACACTTACAACACTACACTTACGACTTTAACACTTTATACTCACACTTACATTTAGGGAGGCGATAATAGCCTCAATGTGCTTTTCGCCTTAAAATAACCACAAAAACTTAGTAGTTACAATTGCAAATACGTAACTGTCACAGTATTAGCTGGAAATGGTTCCTATGACTGTCTCCGAACACTCTGTCATATGGTAACATATAATCACTGCACCAGGCCTTGTGGTCGTGTCCTCTTCAGTCTCCGCTCCACATTCCTGCCCGCACTGCGGTCTTGTGAAGCCTACGTTCATGCTTCACAGCTATGTATCTTAGCGCTTCCCTTACTGTGTCCACCTTAAGGTCTTTATGGATATTATCATTCTTAACATACCACGGTGCACCAACAGTCTCGCGCAATACCTTATTTTGAAAAGATTGTATAATATTAAGGTTAGTTTTCTTGGTGCAACCCGTACATCTAGACTGGTCTCAAAACCTGCTTGTATAAGAGCAGTTTGACAAATCTAATATAGACTGACGCCCTATATTTCATAATTGATTCTGAACCAAATTTGTTTATTGTCTAAAATTTATAGTCTTTTTAATTTAATTACCAAATTCATAAATGAATTGGTCGCTATCATTAGTCCTGTATTTATTGATTTTTATGCCGATTTTAATGCCTTGAAAATGTGATAAACGTTTCTATTAGAGAATAGTGCATTTTTTTATATATATATATATATATATATATATATATATATATATATATATATATATATATATATATATATATATATATATAATCCCTTGAGTATGAAACTTAACACATGTAGACCTTCTTATGGAAGCCACTGAAAATTCTTACTGACTAGAAAACAGCTGTACAGATTTTAAGGAAAAAAATCAGAAAAAATGAGTGTCTCTAGTACAAATCATTTAATATAAAATCTGACCATAATATACGTTGGATAAATACATACACTTAACAAATGGCTGTATAAAGTATTGCTGTTATACCATCAATATTCTATTGATAATATTTTAAAAAAACAATTATATAATTCAAAAAATGTAATTTTATAAAACAAAAACAAAGCTGAAGAAATACCAAATATCTTTGAACACTTCTAATTTGATGAATTAAAGAAATTTTGCCGCTTATGTTTTTTAATTCGATAGAGTGCCAACAGATGGGGCGCGTGTCGTGCAAAGAACGGAGGTACGCATTTATCCTGTTTTATTTTACCAACCGGAAGTAAATTAGCCTAAATTAAATTCCATCAAATTGAACAATTAAACACAGTAAATTGTAACTATTTGCTTTCCTTACTTGTTCAGCCCTCCTAATCAAAATACAACGCTACAGCTCACGCTTTACAAGCAATTTGAATGCCCAGGGCGGAAGTCGCTTTTAAAAAAACAGGCGGAAAATTGGACGCAGTATTATCTGAGATAGTAAATAGTTCTATTTTGCCAATGCAAAATTTTATACTCCTTTTTTTCCTTTAGGGGATGAATAATACTGAAGTACGTGTTTCAATACTCGTGTTTTATAGTTGGAATTCAATTAAATCCGATAAAAAATATATTTTTCGAATAGAACCTGTTATTATTCCTTTAGGGGATGAAATTTAAAATATGCTTAAGTACTTGTTTCATTATTTGTTTTTTAGAGTATTAATGTTGTTTCAACAAAATCCGATCAAATGTTTTTCCTTAATGCAAACTTTATTCCTCTTTTTACACCTTTAGGGGATGAATTCTTCAAAATGCTGAAATACGTGTTTCATTGTTTGTTTTATTTATATTAAGTTTTAAGAAAATCCGATCAAATTTTTCTCCTTAAAGCAAACTTTATATATCTTTTTACACCTTTAGGGGATGAATTCTGGAAAAATACGGAAATACGTCTTTCATTACTTTTGTTCTAAAGTTTTTATGTTTCATACTCAAGTATTTATTCAAAGAAAATCCTATCAGTTTTTCCTTAATGCAAATTTTTCTTTTTACACCTTTACGGAATAAATTTTGTAAATTCCGAAATACTTGTTTCATTATTTGTGCTTTAGTGTATTGATGTTAGGTTTCAAAGAAATCCTATCAATTTTTTTCTTAATGAAAATTTGTATGCTTCTTTTTACACCTTTACGGGATAAATTCTGTAAAATTCCGAAATACTTGTTTCATTAATTGGGCTTTAGTGTATTTATGTTAGATTTCCAATTTTTTCCTTAATGAAAGTTTGTATGCCTCTTTTTACACCTTTACGGGATGAATTCTGTAAAATTCCGAAATACTTGTTTCATTATTTGTGCTTTAATGTATTTATGTTAAGTTTGAAAGAAATCCTATCAATTTTTTTCCTTATTAAAATTTTTATGTCTCTTTTTACACCTTTACGGGATAAATTCTGTAAAATGTTGAAATACTTGTTTCATTTATTTGTATTTTAGTGTATTTATGTAAAGTTTCAAGGAAATCCTATCAATTGTTTCTCTTATGAAAGTTTGTATGCCTCTTTTTACACCTTTACGGGATAAATTCTGTAAAATGTTGAAATTCTTGTTCCATTTATTTGTATTTTAGTGTATTTATGTTAAGTTTCAAGGAAATTCTATCAATTGTTTCTCTTATGCAAATTTGTATGCCAGTTTTTACACCTTTACGGGATAAATTCTGTAAAATGCTGAAATACTTGTTTCATTTATTTGTATTTTAGTGTATTTATGTTAAGTTTGAAGGAAATCCTATCAATTGTTTCTCTTATGAAAGTTTGTATGCCTCTTTTTACACCTTTACGGGATAAATTCTGTAAAATGCTGAAATACTTGTTTCATTTTTTTTCAATATAAATATAAGTTTCAAGGAAACCCTATCAATTGTTTTCCTTAATGAAAATTTTTCTCTTTTTAAAACTTTACGGTGATGATTTCTGGAAAATGGAAAAAAACGTGTTTCATTGTTTGTGTTTTAGAGTTATTTATGTTAAACCTATCAAATGTTTTCCTTAGTGCAAACGTTAATGCCTCTTTTTATGTATTTAGGGGATGAATTCTCTAAAATTCTGAAACATTTGTTTCATTATTTGTTTTAGTGTATTTATGTTAAATTTCAAGGAAATCCGACCAAAATTATATTTTTCCAAAAGTAACTGTTATGCCCTTTTTTATACTTGCAGGGGTTGAAAATTTAAAAATCCCTTATCAGTGCATACTTTCACAACAATACGAATATATTCTCAAAATTGAAAATATCCAGCTTTAACCATTTTTTTATGGTTCGTTTACAATATTCATTTCACGTTATTCAAATTGTTAACGAAGCCATTATACTACAAGCCCAGTCCAGCCATTACAATTATTAGAGCAATAATATTTGGATATACTGTACAATATTGATGTTTTATATGGTAATTATATAGCAGAGTAGCCTCACTTCGAAATTAATTTTTATGGATCTTATTCGTCGAATATTTGTTGAAAACTTATTGTAACATCAAAAACAAGTGTCGGAAATAGTATTTATGAATTTTTAGTGGTATGCGAATGGATTCGCTTTAGAGATCGATCTAAACCGAAGCGGAATGGAAAATTCCACACGAAACATGTAGGCTACACTTTATCTGCTTCCCCACCATTCTGCAAGCCTGATTTAACTTGAGGATTCGTCAAGTAGAGCCTATGTCTGCACTCTGCAAACATTGACTCAGAAAATAGTATGAATCAGTAATTTAACTGATGTTGTATAAATTGTATTCATGGTTTTTATATAAATTTAATTCCTAAATAAAAGCTGTAAGAGAGTGAACTATAATGAGTGAAAACGAAGAAAATGTGTTAAATATTAAATGCATTTGCAATGGATGTGAGTTTACATTGATTAAGCTTATTGAGTTTTCCCAATCCAACGATAATGTACGACAGTTTTTTTATAACCATGGAATATTGCCAAAACATAAGAAATGCCCATCCTGTGAAGAAGAAATGATTTTGAATGAGGAACGGCATATATTTCGGTGTAGAAAACGTCATCGTGTAATGAATAGACATAGAAAATATGAAAGTAAACAGTGCAATACCGTTGTTTCTCAATATAAAAATACGTGGTTTTCTCACATTTACTTGACTAATAAAATCCATGAATTTATATTATGTAATCATCTTTCTTATATTATGTAATCATCTTTCCGACACATATTTTTGATGATAAAATATTTTTCTCACATTTACTTGACGAATAAGATCCATAAAAATTAATTTCGAAGTGAGGCTACTCTGCTATATAATTACCTTTTATATTTGTATATGATGTATGTAAGTGTATATTTATTTTAATTTCAATTTAGAAATAAATCAGTAATATAATTGGACCAATAGAAACCAGCAATGACACTATTTATTTCAATATTTAACTTTACACTTCTGTCCACCAGTCTTCCCACTACCGCAATCTCTTATATAAATTCCGTAAAGAGCGGGTATGGCCGACGAAGCGGGCAGTAATGACTAGTAGTTTATAAATCAACCGTAATCGAGAACAATGCACAGTCTAGTCTAACTATTTTTATCGGAATGGTTACAAAACAAAACAGCAGGAGCCGGTAAACAATATTGCAGAAGAATAAATCTTTCAATGGCGGACAGAACACGTTACTTTTAATTCAGTTTGCTTTTTTCTACGCTTGTTTTGTCCTCAGATCTGATTAATGTACAGTAAGTTTTTTAAAATTTATTCTTCCCAAACAACACATTCAGTATACAATGCCATAGGAGTCCCCAGTAAAGCAAAACATCACAATTAGTAACAAACGTACAAACAAAAAACACTCATAGATTTACATCACAACTGGCTTAGATTAAAACATCATAGATTGAATCACATCATAGATTAAAACACACAAACTGGCTTTACATCTATAACATAATCAGAACAGTGCAATTTGAAAGTTTGGCCTGCTGTATGCATTCACTTATACAGTAACAATGTTCTATTAACAATGTTCTATTAACAATGTTCTGTTAACAATGTTCTATTAACAATGTTCTGTTAACAATGTTCTATTAACAATGTTCTGTTAACAATGTTCTATTAACAATGTTCTGTTAACAATGTTCTATTAACAATGTTCTGTTAACAATGTTCTGTTAAGCGTAATAAACAGAACGTTTCATTTTTATTTTAAAATCTAACAGAATATTTTTTTACATCAAAACGCATTTCAAAAACTTCAGGCCTGATTGTACTTCTTCAAATGATATTTTTATGTAAATAAATTGACTATTATTACACATCATCGAAAGCATAAAAATACAAACAAGGGAAAATACAATTTTTTTATAGAGTCTCGATTAACCGTCATTCTCGTGACCGTTGGAGTGACGGATGACAGAAATAGGTCACCCGTACTTTCGGCGATCGATAACACTAACATTCTGTTGCACAGAATGTTTTATTATTATTTTGGAAAATGTAGTAAAACTTAATTTTTCTATTTAACTCTAATTATGTATCGTACAAATTTTACATTCATAGGTATTCAACAGAGTAAATTAGCTGTACTTAATCTTTTGACAGTAACAGAGTACTCACGTGACTTTATATGATCGACTTATACGCTGAATGGTACTATCGAAAACAATATGAGAGTGTTTATTTTTCAATAAAAATTCTTAAATTTTCTATTTAACTCTAATTATGTATTATACACAATTTTACATTCATAGGTATTAAACACAGTAAATTATCCGTACTTATCTTTTGACAGTAACAGAGTACTCACGTGACTTTACATGATCGACTTATACGCTGAATGGTACTATCGTAAACAATGTGAGTGTTTATTTTTCAATAAAAATTCTTAAATTTTCTATTTAACTCTAATTATGTATTATATACAATTTTACAATCATAGGTATTTAACACAATAAATTAGCCGTACTTAATCTTTTGACAGTAATAGAGTACTTCGTGACTTTATAAATCGACGTATACGCTGAATGGTACTATCGTAAGCAATTAAAATGTTTATTTTTCAATAAAAAATTTTAAAATTTCTATTTGACTCTAATTATGTATTATACACAATTTTACATTCATAGGTATTTAACACAGTAAATTATCCGTACTTAATCTTTTGACAGTAACAGAATACTCACGTAACTTTACATGATCGACTTATACGCTAAATGGTACTATCATAAACAATGTATTTATTTTTCAATAAAAACTCTTAAATTTTCTATTTAACTCTAATTACGCAATTTTACATTCATAGGTATTTAACACAGTAAATTAGCCGTACTTAATCTTTTGACAGTAACAGAATACTCACGTGACTTTACATGATCGACTTATACGCTGTATGGTACTATCGTAAACAATGTGAGTGTTTATTTTTCAATAAAAAATTCTTATATTTTCTATTTAACTCTAATTATTTATTATACACAATTTTACATTCATAGGTATTTAACACAGTAAATTAGACGTACTTAATCTTTTGACAGTAATAGAGTACTTACGTGACTTTACATGATCGACTTATACGCTGAGTGGTACTATCGTAAACAATGAGACAGTGTTTATTTTTCAATAAAAACTCTAAAGTTTTCTATTTAACTCTAATTATGTATTATACACAATTTTACATTTATAGGTATTTAACACAGTAAATTAGACGTACTTAATCTTTTGACAGTAATAGAGTACTTACGTGACTTTACATGATCGACTTATACGCTGAATGGTTCTATCGTAAACAATATGAGTGTTTATTTTTCAATAAAAATTCTTATATTTTCTATTTAACTCTAGTTATTTATTATACACAATTTTACATTCATAGGTATTTAACACAGTAAATTATCTGTACTTAATCTTTTGACAGTAATAGAGTACTTACGTGACTTTACATGATCGACTTATACGCTGAATGGTTCTATCGTAAACAATGTGAGTGTTTGTTTTTCAATAAAAACATTGATGTATTCTTTTTGAATTCCTTAAGACTATTTCAAATGTTTATCTCATTCCGCTAAGATGATAGGCTCGTTAACTTTTTTTATTATCAATGTTTGCTTAGGGTAGCAATTAGTGCCAGCTGCCTTCGCCTATGCTACAATTCGTGTCCAGTTACAGCGTTTTGTTTTATGTAGAGGGTTACTTTTATTATTTACTACAAATTATTTACTACGGTAGACTGTTTAAAAATGTTATAACAGAATTAAACTGACAGTTAATCGAGACTCTACTGTACTTCTGTAACTGTTATTCTGACCTGTAATTATGATGTTGTGAACATTTTACTTGTAACTCTCGAGAAATATGGAAAAATGCAAAAAATCCGTACAGTTCCTTATGGATGAACGGAAACGAAACACCTAAAATCTGTGTAACAATACAGAATATGTTGCTATGGCAACGGACCTAAATAAACGACTATTGGCCAGTTATCTTCCAACTGCTTATAGTCAGGATATTAGAAAGTGTTGCTATGGCAACTAGGAATTATTCTAGAAGTGTCACTGCCACCATTAATATGTTATATTCAACAAGCTCTGACATCTCTGTAAATGCTAACCCTTCAGGCCATTCCATTTCTTGACGTTAAACACGTCTCATTTAACAATAATGCGGGGATTATTTGAACTCTGAACTTTTATGAATGACGTCACTAAACACTTTTTAATAGCGTTTCCTTACTGTGGAGACGCTTGTGCTGGCATTCGATGCGGTTGCTATGGTAACGCGCATTGTTTCTTCCGAAAATTCGGGTGCAAAAATAGACGGGACTCTTTGTATTTTTGTTTTCGCTAAAAACAGCTTTTCAATATACAGCCGGCTTTTAAAAATAATGCCGAGCTAAGCACGTTCAAGTGTTTATATTTTTGTGACGTTAATAAGTGGGAAACAAAATTAAACATCGTACAAACATTAAATATTTCTCAGTGTTAACAATAGTAAAGTAGATTGCTTACTAGGCTTTCACTCCGAGGACCCGGGTTCGATTCCCGGCCAGGGCTTGGCATTTTCATACGCTATAAATCATCCCATCGTCTGCATTAGCACAAGTGTGCACAATTGTCGGACAATAACAAAAAAAAAAATTATAAGACCGCAAATAATTACAAATGTAATGTAACGATACAGAAATTTAAATTATACATTGTAAAGTTAATTTGGCCTTGAGTATGAATAAAAAGTCTACAGCTAGCTCTGCCATCAAGTAATTACACAAGATAATATGCAAAATACTTGGGCATGACACTGGACGCAAGACTGCGCTGGAAGGTACATGTCAAAAAGAAACGTAATGAACTGAATCTGAAACTAAGGAAAAAGGCTTCTTAGGCGACATTCTGAGTTGTCGGTGTACAATAAACTATTACTTTATAAACAAGTCCTAAAAACCATCTGGACATAAGTGTGCAGCTTTGGGGCTGCACGAAAAGAAACAATATTAAAATTATTCAAACGTTTCAAAATAAAGTACTGAGAGGCATTGTTAATGCCTCATGGTACATACGCAATTATGGTCTTCATAAGGATTTACAAATTGCTACAGTTCATGAAGAAAACCCTCTGATTTGACCTTCATAAATACGATTAAAATCTGCGTTTTCGGGACTTCAATGCATTTGAACTTAAAATTAAGCCCTGACCTTCGTCAGATTTAACCTCTTAATTCCAGTGAATTATGAAAATTCAAAATTCCGATTTTAGCCTTTTTAAGGGTAATCGCGATAGTGAAATCAAATTTTCAAAACCAAATATTAATAAATTTTAACATATTTGAAATTGCCGCCATTTTTAAACTGTTGAACGAGTTTTGTTGGTTAACGAAATTGAACAGCTTTTACCAAAAACGATCTTAATATGAATAGTTCAGAGATCGGAGCTAATTTCCAAGTCATTTACTTAGAATTTATGTTATGAATAAACCATTACGGGATCAAAAAATCTATCTAGGTGGTTCTCACCTTTAGGAATACTAATTTATAAAATTTGAATTTATATTATTAAAAATTATGTAATTGTTTATTTGTGTATTAATTGTTAATTATGTAATGTAATTTGTTTATTTGTATTTGTGTTTATTGTGTTTATTTGTGTATTATTTTATTTGTGTTTATTACTTTGGGGCTGCACGAAAAGAAGCAATATTAAAATTATTCAAACGTTTCAAAATAAAGTACTGAGAGGCATTGTTAAAGCCCCATGGTATATACGCAATGATGATATTCATAAGGATTTACAAATTGCTACAGTTCATGAAGAGGCGATTTGCTAGGAAGCATGAAGTAAGACTGCATAAGCACCATAACATCGAGATGCTGCAAGTTCTCGACAATTCGGTTCGTTCGGCAGTTGGACGGGATAAAACCGTTTTTGACTAAGACAAGATTAATACAGCTGTCACAAGATCAAGTGATTTTTGTATTTCGGAGTGCGTCATAGGATGTGCAACCAACTAACTCTTCCATTTCATATTGATAGATGGACTAAGTTCAGTTTGAATGGTAATAAAATAATTAAAAAAGCTAGCTCTGCTACCGAAGCTTATTTAGAAAGACATACCTTCAATTTCCAATAGGATTACTGAAAGTTGGTATAATTTAATTATGCTGTTCACTGACTCACCTGTTTGCTAAAAACTGAACTCGAGATCCTTCGTTAGCCTTAGGAGACTGGTAGCCCTTACAGAGTAGCTACCGGCAGTGCGTGATACAGTATTAACTCAATAAAAAAGACAAATACAAGCATTTAAATATTTTCTTCACCAAAGTAAGGATTTGTAAGAAATACGTTATCACTCAAGAGTTAAACAAATATTTGTTTTGATAAATTTTCAACAAAAACAATAACAACAATTACTTAAATTTATTACATGGTTTTCTTATTTTCTTTATTTTATTGTAGGGCTGGCCAAACCGGTTATCATTTGACTTGCTCTCCTTTTAATTTTTAATGAAAATTTTCATGTAATAAAAAAGTTTTTTTTTGAAAAAGGAGAACAATCAGATACTATCTTTATTTTATTTTTAATTTAGAATTTTGGTATTGTCCCTTGGGGACAGATGTCCTAAATTTTTTTTTAATATACAGCTTTTGGCGAAAAGCACATGAAGGCTATCATCGCCGTCCAGCAAAATGTCCTACATTTGTGGGAGAGGGGAACTAAACCTTAACATTATTAATACTATACTAAAACTATAACACTATACAAAATAAAACTAGATAACATTTAAAAAAATATTAATAATATATATATATATATATATATATATATATATATATATATATATATATATTTACACTGTTACGCTGTTCCACAATACCATAGCTAGAGTAATTCAAATAAATTTATACGACGTAAAAATTTAAGAACTCGGTCAATGACCGTTGAATCATCTTTTAAAATTGCTTCTATAGAGCACTCCAATCCACACATTTGACGCATGCTTTCGAAACCATCACAATCCAGAAGAAAATGTTTGATTGTGATATCACAAGATGTCTTAAAATTAGCATACTTGCACCACCATATTATTTTAGCTGTAAGATCACAAGAACACACGTCACTTTTGGCACTATCGATATAAAGTCAATGTTAAGACTGCAGGTTCTGCTGCCCGTGGTGCAAAAGAAAGCCTACGTTTTGCAACCCTGACCTAGCCTATCAGTTGTTCCAACATCTAAACGTTACAACATAAATATATCTAATCACCTCAGAGTAGCCTATCATAAGTCAACAAACACTGAACTCATCATAAAGAAAACACCCACAGCCCAATATCATTCGCAGTCTATATTATATTAAATATCTCATTAATAATAATATTGTAACCGTCATTTAGGCCTAAGATACTCTCGTGTAATACATAGATAAGAAAATATCTCAAATAATAATCAATCTGTAAAATTATAAGAAAAAAAAGTTTTTTGAGGAAAAGCGCACACGAAACGAAGGAGAAACTCAACAATGAAGTAAATTTTCATTTGTTCTTGCCTAAACAATTGAAGAGAGAAGTTTAACAATTTGAAGAAGTCAATAATTAAGCCATTACGTTGGCGGAACAAATTAAATAACTTGAGTCTGTACTGTAACCTCCGTTTTATTTACGATTAAACTTAATACACTTTACACAAAATATCTGGTAACACAATTATAAACTTTAAAAACTCAGTGGGTGGTGCTTTTAATACTAAATTCAAAATACCACCAGTGCCTTTAATAATCAGAATTGAGGACACAATTAATCAAAACCATACAAACCTTTTTTTTTGAAACGTTAGCTTCTTATACCGCGTTGTGCACTTTGTATTTGTCACCATTGTGAGTCGGTTTCATCGAGTAGGCTTACGAAGCGTAAGTAACGCGAGCAGGGGAAATATTACACAGACCCCTCCAGTTCTCAGCTCTTTCGTCTGCCGGTTCCGACTGAGTTGGTCGCGCGCGTATGTATGTTTTGTGCCTGTATGTACATACAACGTGCATGCTTCTTTATATTTCATACTTCAGTTATCACAAACCATTAATGTCTACAATTGGTTGTTCTGTTATTGATGTTGTAAATACCTCATGTATACATACCAATATCATAATATATATTTTGTTGTATCAGTTTTGTTAATAATATTTTATAAAATTAAAAATTTTCTAATTTGTTCAAAAAACTTGTCTGTAACCTCGAGACGTTATATATATATATATATATATATATATATATATATATATATATATAGGCTCTCTCTCTCTCTCTCTCTCTATATATATATATATATATATATATATATATATATATATATATATATATATATGAAGAAGTTAATGTTTTCTACAGGGGATGCAGACCCGAGTCTAACACAAACTTACACTTACAATACTACACTTACGACGTTAACACTTTACATTCACTTACATTTAAGGAGGCGATAATAGCCTCAATATGCTTTTCGCCTTAAATTAAAAAATTAAAAAAATATATGTATGTATGTACGTCCTTTTTCACGCAGTTGTCTCGCTGCCGTGATGGAAGCAAATTTCCCAAAACCCTCTGATTCAACCTTCATAAATACGATTAAAATCTGCGTTTTCGGGATTTCAATGCATTTTGAACTTAAAAATTAAGCCCTGACCTTCGTCAAATTTAACATCATAATTCCAGTGGATTATGAAAATTCAAAATACAGATTTTAGCCGTTTTTAAGGGTAATCATGATAGTGAAATCAAATTTTCGAAACCAAATATTAATAAATTTTAACATATTTGAAATTGCCGCCATTTTGAAACTGTTGAACGAGTTTTGCTGGTTAACGAACTTTGAACAGCTTTTACCAAAATCAATCCTAATATCAATAGTTCAGAGATCAGAGCTAATTTCAAAGATCTAGGCGGTTCTCACCTTTAAGAATATTAACTTTATAAAATTTGAATTCATATTATTAAAAATTATGTAATTGTTTATTTAATAACTTAGGAATAATGCCCTTCAAAATATACATAATCACGAAACATAAACAAACAACCTACGTTCAAAACATTTATAATTTTTTTCTCGGGCCGATTATTGTATAATTTTGGAATACAAAATTTTCGGCCTCAAAAAATCTCGGTTGGACTTATCTTTCGGGAGAATTAGTTTCAGTTAGAAAAACCGCGAATAACACTGGCCATATGATTGTCTATATATAAATCGTAACAAAGCGAAGCTCGATCAGCAGGCGCAGTTTCAAAATGGCGTCTATACAAAATCTTAGGCGTTTTTGAAAGTCTAATTTTACCACTGTAACCAGCTTTAAAATCTGCATAAATTATTATTATGTAATCATTGTTTAAACTCAACTGAAATGAGGAAAATTAATTTGACGACGGCGTGGTTTTGTTTTTAATATAGTTTAAAACATTTTGAGTGCTTCCTTTTTTTTTTTGGTGTTTAACGTCCGACTATTGTGCACACTTGGGCTATGCAGACGATGGGATGATTTACAGCGTATGGAAATGCCAAGCCCTGGCCGGGAATCGAACCCGGGTCCTCGGGGTGAAAGCCTAGTACGCTATCCACTAGGCCACCGAGAGTACTTATTTAAGTAGATCACTGTAGTCAAGTATTTTTTCAAAATAATTGTAAGCTAAAAAAAGGGTTTGAATTTTACTGCGCGTTCACTATTACAAATAACGAAAAAAAATACCCTTTAAAAAAACCAACACTGTACAAACGAAAGTCAATCGTTTGTTTTCATATCTAGTCTTCCTTGAAACGAATTTAAATCCTCCCGCTAAGCTGTTCCTTTGTATTCAGTATTCGATATTTTTATATCGTTATCGAACAATTCCAGTCGATACAGCCAAGTGTAATCTGGTTATCATCAGTCAGCACAAGCTCAGTATATTTATACATTAGCTTTGCAATGGTTAATCCAAAGTATATTGAATCGTCGTGTCACACTGGGTTTCCACGTTTCATATCTGTACGACAGATGCATTTATAACAAATATATTAGTTTTAGGCCACTTTAATCCTTGTTAAACAGCACTGTAACCCTGGACAACAGTAAATGTAAAAACACATTTATTCCAACACATTAAGGTCATTTAGTTCATCCTCAGTGCAGGCAGTAGGATAACTGTAGTGACAATCAGCGATCCTTTTGACTAACCGCACATATCGGCCAATCAGAGACAAGCACGACACACATCTGATTCGGGGTGGTGGGGAAGCGTCCAATTTTATACTAGATTAGAGTTGCGCCTAATTTTTAAATTAAAGATCAAGGTAATTTCTTATCTACAAACATACTCAAGCAAAGTTGTATAACAATTGCGTCACTCAGCTGTATCGTCGAGGTGAAGGAAACGAATGCCTGCCATTAATTTTATTATCTTACAATCATTTGAAAATATGCATTTTATACTTTGAAAATACGAGAATTATAGTCCAGCCTGCGTAGTAAACGGCCTGCGCGAAAATTTCACGCGCATGTAGGAGAATTCCCCTTCAACAGTGCAGTGACGCAGAGTCTGAAAGCTGTTACTACTCAGCGATAGTGAAGGATTTTTTCCCGGCGAAAAACCTTTAAGGCTATCATCGCCGAGGCGCGACATTAATTATGTAATACGATTTTTGAAAACAAAGAAACAAGTCAGATAAAAATTTAAGATATTTTAAAAACAACAAACAAAACAATAACAATACAAAATATAATAACAACTATAAATAGATAGTTTCTTAAAACTAGTTAACAATAATATAAATCTTAAAACAAGGTACACACACAGTTACTGTAGGCTGTATAATGGCCATACAACAATAACAAGATAAATAAAAGAAATATTAACGTTCCTAAAACTATAAACAACTTAAAAATAAATTAATAAATAACAAAAATAAACAAACTTTTAAGGGCTGTAAAGAAGCCCTACAACAAGCAATAACAAATATTAAATTAAATTTTCTTTAAAAAATTCAGACGATGGAGGAAGTCTAGGACCCGGTCAACGGCCGAGGCACTATCTCCCAACAAAGGAAATAGTTGTAATGTGGGGATTCGACCTCTCTCTCGCACATTTTTTTCTCTGTCTCACTGGTTCTCTTAGGGGGTCGTTTTCTAAGCGGCTGACACTTTAACAATTTTTAAATGTTTTTTAAAAACCACACCATTAACACTAAACAGAAAATTGGGCAGTCCGATCAAGGTCAAGCGTCACGATGAAACAAACGATCCACAGAAAGTATACAGAGTGTCAGAGCGTTTAAAAAACGTATTACGATTGAACATGACCCTTTAATTTCTGTTTGGCTGCGATAATGTAGATCACTTTCGTCTGCCTTAACATTAAAAGCTGATCAAAGTCAAGTTTTACAATTTAAATGAAAGATTTGAATATTTTATTCAGTCTACTTTGTATTTCCAAAAGTATTTTTCTCTAAAAACCTTATAATGTTTAGTTTTTGAAGATCTTAATGATGCAGGCGAACAAAGCGTCCGTTTCTAAAGCAGATACGGTCTAAACTATTGTTAAGACTTAGCTTTTGTTTCAAAAACGTAAGGAATACAAACGATAAAGCGGCTTATGAAAAGATTCACCGAAGACAGACATTTTAAAAAAAATAAACTAGATAACAGGCGTGAAAAGAAACCTGCTTGTGCTTCAGGGTAAATGTAAGTTAGCACTGTTTTCTTGTATATCTGTTACTGCAAAACTTTGTTTATTTTAATTACAGATTTTGGCGAAAAGCACATGAAGGCTATCATCGACGTACAGTAAAATATCTTACACGGACGGGAAACTAAATCTAAACATTGAATACTATACTAAAAACTAAAACTAAACATTGAATACTATACTAAAAACTAAAACTAGATATTATTAAAATATATAAACTTAGTAAAGAAGGATTAACAGGAATACAAATGTGAAAAAAAGTGTATATAAACACAGGTGGTACACAATTCTCCAATACCATAGCTGAAGTAATTCAAACACATTTATAGACGTAAAAAATGTAGAACTCGGTCAATGACCCGACGAATCAACCTTTAAAATTGTGTCCATAGAGGAACCCATTTTTTCCCCGGCGAAAAACCGTTAATGTTATCATCGCCGTTACGTAAAATTTAAATAACAAGTAAAACTATATTACAATAACGAATACTTAAAAACTAAATAACAATGAATAAAATTTAATAACAATTCTTAAAAGTATATATAAACATAACAGAAATATAGTTATTTAGAGAAAATAAATAAATAAAATAAAATAAAAAGGATGTAAATTGTCCCTGAAAAAAAATATGTGACTACAATGTACAAAGCAAAATTAAAAAATAACAACAATAAGTTTAATTTTATTTAAAAGATTCAAGCGACGCAAGAATGTTAGTACTCGGTCAATAGCCGTAGAATCATCTTTTAATATTTCCTCTAAATTGACACCTAGTCCACATAATCGGCGCATGTTCCTTAGACCTAGAGGAACCCAATCCACACATTTGACGCATGCTTTTGAAACCATCACAATACAGAAGAAAGTGTTTGATTGTGATGATATCACCACAAAACTGACATATAGGTGAGACTCCAAGCCCCAAGATAATTCCATGCGTTAATATTGAATGACCAATGCGGAGACGGGTAACCACTGCTCTTCCTTAAGACTTACACTTATTGACGACCCACAAGGACGACCAGTATTTTTAATTACCCAATTTGTTATTGCCCACGGATACCCATTCATTTTCCCACAGCGAATGCAGAAGGTGTTTCGCTTGGCAAATAAAGTCTGAACAATTAACACGTTGCGTGCTTGGCGGCAGCACAGTAGCTTCCTTTGCCGCAATATCCTTTGCTCTAATGTTTCCAATTATCCTCAATAATGCAAAACCTTACCCTCACTATGTATTTAAAATGCAAAATTTTTTGTTGCATGCAAAATGCAAAATAATTTGTTTTAAAGTTAGTATGTTGGGGTTAGAACAATATCATTTAATAGTGAATTTATTATTAAAACGACTTTCTAAAAAGACATTTTGAGGTTTGTGAAATGAAAACAGAGTCTTAATCTTTCGTGGTCAATGTGGTTAAGACACCGACCAGTTTCTGAATTGCGCAAATCAAGGTCGTGGATTCGAGACTTGTAATTACTTATTGAGACTAGCTGTACCCACGGTATATAGATACACGGTAGGGGCCACGCGCATGTCCCCCCCCACCAATTGCCGCCTGAAGTACGTCATCGAATCCCTGATCGAATCTAGCTCAGACGTAGTGTTCAGTAGAAAACAGTTTGTAATGTTAGTGTTAGTAACTGTATTATAGTAATTACAATAATAATTCCTTATATCTAACATTAATAACGCTGTTAATTACTTTACTTACTGAATTCGCTCATTGTCAAAACGGAAACTTTTTGTTTTATACTATATTACATAATATTAAAGTAAAGTAAATTATAGGTCCATAGCTTGAAAAATTCCAGGTTATTTTTTATTTGAAAGTTAAAAGCACATCACACTATGAATTACGTATCTGCGCATTTTCCGTGATAATTATGTGGTTGACTGTGAAAACGCACATCTCAAATAAAAAATTAACAACAAATTAAATAGCACATAGACGTATGCCTATTATGCAAACAGTAAAATAAAACATACGTATTTCTTAGAACTTATGTTTCAACACATATTATCAGAAAAAAATATTCTTAAACTTACTAACATTGCTTTGTAAAGCCACATTTTTATTTTTAACCGAGGCCAGTTCTTGTAATGCAAGTTGAATTTGTTCCTTCAAAAGTAAATTTTCATTTCTTAAACATTTCATTTCCTCTACAGAGGCATTATTTACAACTATATTTGTATTAAAATTACTGACTACGGAAGGGTGGGTTTCATTTACAGAATTACACGTTACAATTGCACCAACATCATTTCCATTTACAGGTGATTTACCTGGTAGATTTCCATCGGACTCGTCAATAAGTTTTTTTAATGTTTCTTGGTTTTCACGTTTTTTAATCCTTGCAGCTCAATCAGAATTGATACATTTATTTTCAACGGTGGGAATGTTAAAACGTGGAATGACACCGGATTTCAGCTGTTTTTTAGGTTTCGTATTTAGTAATTCGGATTTAAAATCCCTTTCGAAATCATCGTCATTAAAATGAAGTGAACAGACTTTAACATTATCAAAATTAAAATGATCTGCTCGTTTACACGCATGAACCCACGCTTTTCTCAGGCCTTTGTCTTTTGGAATTCTGTGAAATGTAATTCCTTTCCCTTTACAATTTTTATTACTATTATAGCAATTGGTAATAGCGCAATTAGACATTGTTATGCATACACAATTATACAACAGCAAACAAAACAAATTATGTATTTTTAAGGATTCAAAACATAGTCTAATTAAATCTTTTCTTACAGCTATTAAACCTCGACCACAAAACACAATTATCAGCTTTTATTTACACAAAAAAGACCTTTTACTTAAAACAAACACTCACATAAACACACCGAATCTCCAACTACATTTACAGAACACCGCATTATTAAACGGGAAATTACAGAATGTAGCAGTGAAGATTCAGTGACGTCACGCGCGCGGTAGTCTACTGCGCACACCCACCGTGGCCCCTACCGTGTATCTATATACCGTGGCTGCACCTATTGAGAGGATTTAGACGTCCCTCGCGGTACCCGAGTCTAACACTCACTTACACTTACGACTTTAACACTTTACACTTACACTTACATTTAGGGAGGTGATAATAGCCTCAATGTGATTTTCGCCTTAAAATAACAAAAAAAGTGGTGAAAAAATAATGTTTGTAGCTATATTTTGAAAATAATTAAAGGAAAAACATGCAGCAGTTTCAAAATGTACGACCAGACTTGCCTGAAGTTCTTTTCAATTCGTAAAATAACATTTTTGTTTTTACCTAAGTATTTAATAATAGAACCCTTGTTGAGAGTTATAAAACTGTCATAGAGGACTACGTGCTCCACCGTCGTGTACGACTACGTGTGTGACCTTGACCTATATTGTTGTAAGACGATCACGTGACGTACACATTTTTGGAATAGTTTTTATATTGAGGAAAACATATATTTGTTTTAGTCGTGTTACGTGAAGGTACAATACGTATTGCGTCACAAAGCTGACGTGATGGAAGCGAATTTCCTAAAGTTTGTTATCTTACCCTCTTTTTGGAACTTTGTTTGGACTGAAAATAAGAACAAGAACCATGACCGGCCGTATAATTACGTTTCCTGATTTCAACGGATTTAAAAAATTCAAAACAATAATTTATGCAGTTTTTAAACTCTTGATTACTATAGTGCAATCACACTGTCATACATATTGAAAACAAAAAATTATGAATTTTTAAAGATTTTTAATGGCCGCCATTTTGAAACTGTAGAACGAATTTTATTGGTAAACGAATTGGTCCAGTGTGTTATTAAAATCGATTTTCTTGCCAAGTTTGAATCAAATCGGATTGCAATCGTGCGAACGTCAGCGTGTAAAAACAATTATTTTGTTTGTGTGTGTGTGTGTGTGTTTGTGTAGGTTTTTTTCCAAAAATGTGGAAAAAATGTTTATAGACGACCTCGGGTAGGGTACCGCCACTCCCCAGAATGTGGGACTCAAGTTAAGTTCAAGATATTGCTACCCACTAAAAAACCACCAAAAGAATTCCTCTTCTGTCCTCGGAACCGCCGGTAGGCATTCGAGGGGAGATGAACTGACTGTCTGCCTACCCGTCTACAGCGTTGGCTCTCCTTTCTTGATCTTCAGTCACCACAGCCTCTTTATCACCACAGCGGCGAATCCTGCAATGGTCCTCCAGTTGGCATCTGAAATCATCATTGTCGCAACCAGATTTTCTGATGTAATGCTGCCTCGCAGATATGTTTGCAGCTTCAGCCTGTCCTAATCAAATCTCCGACACCGGAAACACATGCTCCGCATCTTCTTGCTCTGCTGGAAGACAGAGGGGACAAGCCTAGTCTGTTTCCAGCCTGAAACGAAACAAATAAGTGTGGAAGCCACCGTGCCTAGTGAGAACCTGTGTGACGTAGAAGTCCACCTCCCCTTGCTCCCTGTTGCACCAATCCTGAATGTTGCCTATGAGTTGGTGTGTCCATCGTCCACTTGCAGATTCGTCCCACTGTCATTGCCATGTCCCCAGGATCCGATTTCGCTCTTCTTTAAGTACCATTGTATGACTATACCGCTGCTCAGAACTCCGTTTGCGCCGGTATGGCTCTTTCATCGGTCATTAGTTTCAATGAGGATTCGCCAGCTACTACGCATGCAGCGTCGTAGGAAACTCTGTGTGTGTGTGTGTAAGACAGAGAGAAATAGTGTGTATGTGTATGAGTGTGTGTGTATAAGTGTGTGTGTGCGTGTGTAAGAGTGAAAGAGAGAGGGGAGAAAGAGCGTGAGAGAGTGTGAGTGTGTGTAAGAGAGAGAGAGAGAGAGAGTGTGTATGTATATGTGGTATGTGTGTGTGTGTGTGTGTGTGTAAGAGAGAGAGAGAGAGAGAGAGAGAGAGAAAGAGAGAAACAGAGGAAGAGAGAGAGAGTGTGTGTGTGAATGTGTATGAGTGTGTGTGTATGTGTGTAAGAGAGAGAGTGTATGTGTGAGTGTATAAGAGAGAGAGTATATGTGTGAGTGTGTGTGTTTTAGAAAGTTCGCCATTTTTGTTCTATTTGATTTAAACATGGCACAAAAATCGATTATGGTAATATCTTGGACAAGTTCGTTAACAGGCAAAATTCGTTACTGTTTCAGGGCAATTCAAAAATGTTTAAATCCGTAACTTTTTCACTTTATAATTTTATTTCTAAAATATATAGTTTCACCTATATAATCAATCAACATCAATTATCATTTTGATTTTCAAAATCCGTTGATATAAAGAAAATTAATTTGATATGATCAGAGTTATTTTTGCGTATTTTCAATGCTTTTTCCGTATTTTCAATTTGAAGCTTTAAACCGCTTATTACGCATATTTCAATGCTGTTTATGACGGTAAAATTAAAGTTTTGAAAAAGAGAGTTAGGTTTAATTTTTTTTTGAAAAATCGCTTCAATCACGTCAGCTAAAGAGTTTAATCTCTAAAAATTTGATAAACACTCAAGTTAAGTAAACGGATTGTCTTGGAGACAGGAAACCTGAAAAAGGTTATTGATTAAAATCCCAAAGTCTGTTTTTGAGCAGTCAACGTGCACTTTGTATAATGAGACGATAAAGTGTAAAATTTTGATTGCAGATATCCTTAATTGTTTCAGAAAAGGGGTTGAAATACCACCGAAAATGAGAAAGGGACGTTGATTAAACTCGGTAAGGAATTAATGCCCAAACCCAAAACAGGCGCTGCAAAACAAAAGGGAGATTTTGGTAGGAGGCAAAGTAGGTCTACAGAGTCTACACAAACACAATTTTAGCGCTTCTATTAATTACAAGTTTGTAAAACGACTCGGGTATTGTTTCTTGCTGCAGCCCCAAACGTACAACCCTTATAAAAATAAATGCTGCACTCATCTGTCTCGCTGACGTGATGGAAGCGAATTTCCAAAAGTATTTCTGTGTGTCTTACTCTCTTTTTGAAACAATGATTTCACCATCATAAATATTACATATATTAAGCTTTCAAATAACATTTAAAACATAAAAATGAACCCTGATCTTCGCCGAATTAAAATTTCTAATTTCAACAGGTTTTAAAAATTCATCATTATGCTGTGTTTTAAATCAGATTTTCAGAAACATTTAAGACAAAAAAGTTACAGATTTTTAACAAAATTGAAATGACCGCCATTTTGAAACTGTTGAACATATTTTGCTGTTTAACAGACTTGTCCAACCTATTGCCATAATAGAATTTTGCGTCGTTTCAATGAAAACGGACCAGAATTGTGAACGTTCGTTTCATATTTCCGTTACATTCTTCCGTTCGTGATTTCAACAACTTAGTAAAATCGCCTCGGGAACGTACTTGTACGAACTGAACAGCTGGTCATTATCTGACACAATATTTGGTCACGTGTAATCAAGGGATGATACAAACCCGAGCGAAGGGTCAACACTGGATCTGTCAACACAGGTGATAGCTGTTTGCTTACCGCATTGGATTTCGTATGCCGACTAGACGTAACGGAAATGACAGTCAAATTGTCTTGCTTGACGTGTAACCGAGGCAATATCTTGAACGTCTAAGCAAGGAACACTTCCATAAATCTCGCTGAAAATGAAACGCTACAGTCCCAAGGCAGAGCTGTGAAGTTTATAGTGACCAATAACAATTGTTTAAAGATATTTGTGTTTTAAAGGTACAATAAGAAGAATCACGCAGCTGTGTCGCTGACGAAATAGAAAAAAAATTCTATTACACTATTTATTTACACTCTATTTAACACACTATTTAATACACTCTGAAATTCCGAAATCATACCATTAAATTTTTCTAAAGAAAACTTTTGAATATCTCTTAAAATCATCACTCAATCAAAGACTGCAGAATACAAATTAATTGAATAATAAGCCTACTGGACTTATTTTGATATTAGTTCCAGGAATTGTGCAGGAATTTCCGTGTGTTCCAGGATAAGTGAACACCAGCGTGCTCAATCAAATGAATAGGCTAACACTCGAATAATTGAATATTCAACGGATTGGCGTTGCCGAGTAAGGATATTGGATCCGTAACAGTCAAACAGACAACGTATTTAAAACTAGTCGACTATTTTTTACTAGTTTATTCGATGTTTCAATCTAGTAGATTATTTGAAGTAGTCGATATTACCATCACTACAAAAAGCGTGCCCGATATTACCGGCTGAAATCCAAGTAATTGGACTATCTGCCGCTACGAGCGCTGCAAGGACGGGGGGGAAGACGTTTGAGAAAATATACAGTACTATTGTCTATTTAACTGTAGTTAGCCGCCTCGGTGGCCTAGTAGATACGGTACTGGGCTTTCACCCCGAGGACCCGGGTTCGATTCCCGGCTATGGCTTGGCATTTTCATACGCTATATCATCCTATCGTTTGCATTAGCCCAAGTGTGCACAATAGTCGGACGTTAAACACAAAAAAAATTTAATGTAGTTGAACACTCTGCCGCAAGATGCCACCAGCAGCGAGCGCTAAAGTATTTTTCGTAAGGGTTATCATTATAGTACGTTCACATTCAGTGCTAGTACATAGCTTTCTGTGGCGTTTCGTTTTCTTAGTGACTTATGGTTTCCTGATCACTTTTACTTTCATTTGGACATTTGCCCTGAGTGTTCTTTTCCTTAGTTTTTAAATATTTTTAAAATGTCAAGTTCTAGTTGCATGTTTAGGTTTTACGTTTGGAATTTGAGAACGAGATCCTTTCTTTCGAAACGTTGTGTATTGTTTTTATGTACAAAGATGACGGCAAAGATCCAATTAAAATACAATGATAGTACAAGATGATAAAATACAATGATACAATTAAGATACAATGTTTTAATTTCTTTGTTCGTTTTAACGTAACCTCACCGCCTCGGTGGCCTAGTTGATAGCGTACTAGACTTTCACCCTAGGACCCGGGTTCGATTCCCGGCCAGGGCTTGGCATTTTCATACGCTATAAATCATCCCATTTTTTTTTGCGGCGAAAAACCGTTAGGGTTACCATCGCCGTCACGCAAAATGAAAGTATAAAAAAAAATTAACAAAAATTTACTAAAATAAGAAGAAAAATACAACAACAAACTATAATAGTAAAAATAAATTAAACAAAAATTTAAATAACAGGTATAACTATATTACAATAACGAATACTTAAGAACTAAATAACAATGAATAATGGATAAAATTTAATAACAATTCGTAAAAGTATATATAAACATAACAGAGATAAAGTTATTTAGACAAAATAAATATATAAAATAACTCAAGCAATAACAAATATATAAATTATAATGCAAGTGTGCACAATAGTTCAAAAACAAAATTAACATAACCTCAATTTTTTTTATTTGATTTTAGAAATACGTACCAAACGTGATTAGTACGTTTTTAGACCGTAGTGAATCATGAATAAACAGTAAGTTTTCCTATATGTTCATAAATATGTCAAAAAAGTGTTGTGATTTATAATAATAAGTCAAACATTATGTTCGTGCACACAAATATGATTAATGGTGATAAAGTTGTAATAATTAATTTATAATGTTCTTACCTTAACCAACAGTTCGGCTTCTAGCACTAAGACAACCCGCCGAGCAAAATAAGTTGGGAAATTAATTGAAAGGTTAAAACTCGAACAACCTGCACATGGCGGTATCCAAAGTTGATTTAACAAGTGTCTTGATAAACTGCACAGACATTTTTAACTTGATGTAACCTTATCAGAAGCCTTGATCACCTTGATCGCCACCGCCACCACACCACTACCACCAAAGATTAAACGGAACACGTCCCTCGGGAGGCAACAGAGTTGAGCTGCTACCCTGAAAAGACCCTATTTTCTGGAAATCGAAAATTTACAATTATAGATGTAATTTGCATGTTCCTTTTTTTAAGTGACTACTTCTTTTAGCAAGCCGTCTTGGTGGCCTAGTTGATAGCGTACTAGGCTTTCACCCCGAGGACCCGGGTTCGATTCCAGGCCAGGGCTTGGCATTTTCATACGCTATAAATCATCCCATCGTCTGCATTAGCCGAAGTGTGCACAATAGTCGGACGTTAAAATCCAAAAAAAAACTTTTTTTAGCATGGTTTGGGTGTATGGGTCTATGCCAGTTAGGTATCAAGAGTTCAGCAATGACGTGTGATGTCAGCTACTTTTCCGTTTGATAAGTCCGGTGCAGATCGCCAGTCAACCAACCTTCTCCGTGTTCAGCGACAAGAAATGTTCACCGAACGATTCGAGGCTAGAACCGTGTGTTTAGCTTACCCTACAGTATAATAAGGAAACTTCCAGGATACATTAAAAGTTACTCCAGAAGGACTAAGAACGATCTTGCAGCAGTTTGGATAAAACCCAGCAGCCGATAACATTGGAAGTCTTCGAGAGAACTTTAACTTGAGCAACTAACTTCAGTTAACAGTTACAGGAACCATATGTGACAGTACTCCAAGGACTGGACAAGAGGACGATCCATGACATAGCAGTTACATTTACTAACAATAGCAGAAATAGCAGAAAGAATTCATAAGTTCTTGTAGATGTGTATAACAGTTACAAAAGCGATATACTGCATAGTTGTATAATAGAACCCACTCAATGAGTGTATCTGGGACCCAGGTGTAGTTAGAAGAGATTTTAAAAACACCTTCGACCCTATAAGCAGACAAACTGCGTTGCAAGTATTAAAGCATATAGTCAACTACACTCGTATCGTTAAAATCAGAGGCAGCCATCTTGAAACGGAACTGAATGAGTGAAAATTTTACACATAAGGCGTTCGAGGTTTATACAATTTTACCTTCGTGTAGAGTTTCATAACAATCGGTCAATACGTTTGGCCAAAACTGCTTATCAAAGAAACACACTGCCGAGTTCAATCAGACCTCGCTTCGCTCGGTCTAATATTCATCGCTACTAAGCATTTGTTTTTGATAAATATAATTAAATTATTTACCATTGATAAATGTTACACGTTTATACGTGTTTGGGAGGAGAAACTTAAGGAGAGGGGATTACACAACGGGATCAAAGGTCAAAGGAGTTGGTATAAACTACCTTGGCTTTCGCTGATGACATCGCAGTCCTCTCTGGAAACACAGTAGCAGCATCAGAACAGATAGACATTCTGAAAGAAGTAGCAGGGAAATTTGGTCTTCAAATATGTTTTGAGAAGACAGAGTTCATTACCAACATTAGAGACTCACCTACAGTGATAGTAACAAGTACTGGATAAGGAAGCAAATAAGCACGAGTTAGGAAGTTGGAATTAGTATACCAACTTATGAAGGATGTTTACAATAAGAGAAATTTATCTATCATAAGCACGAGTTAGGAAGATGGAATTAGCATACCAACTTACGAAGGATGTTTATAATAAGAGGAATTTATCTATCATAAGCACGAGGTAGCAAGATGGAATCAGCATACCAACTTACGAAGGATGTTTACAATAAGAGGAATTTATCTATCATAAGCACGAGGTAGCAAGATGGAATTAGCATACCAACTTACGAAGGATGTTTACAATAAGAGGAATTTATCTATCATAAGCACGAGGTAGCAAGATGGAATTAGCATACCAACTTACGAAGGATGTTTACAATAAGAGGAATTTATCTATCATGAGCACGAGGTAGCAAGATGGAATTACCATACCAACTTACGAAGGATGTTTACAATAAAAGGAATTTATGCATCATAAGCACGAAGTAGGAAGATGGAATCAGCATACCAACTTACGAAGGATGTTTACAATAAGAGGAATTTATGTATCATAAGCATGAAGTAGGAAGATGGAATCAGCATACCAACTTACGAAGGATGTTTACAATAAAAGGAATTTATCTATCATAGGCACGAGGTAGGAAGATGGAATTAGCATACCAACTTACGAAGGATGTTTACAATAAGAGGAATTTATCTATCAGGACCACCGCCATTATAATGCGGTAATTAAGCCAGAAAGTCTTTACGCCACTGAGGGTAGGAGAAATAGAGAAGATAGAAAAGAAGGAAAGAAAAATGCTGAGGAAAATCCTGGAAGCAGTAAAAACAGAGAAGGGCTTTAGGAAAACAAGGATTTGTACAGGAATGAGGAAAGCGAAAGGATGGTGGATACAATTAGAAAGACGGGAGTGGGGTTCTTTGGTCACGTTATGAGGATGGACAACAGTAGACTCAAAGCAAATTTTCAACCACGTTTATAAAAGTAAGAATGGCAATCGGTGATTCTAGGAGATAAAGGACATGGAGGAGATGGGCGTAACGGAAGACATACTGCAGGACAGAATGACGAGGATGATACGACACTTCAAGGGTTTCCGGGAGAAAAAAAAGGAGAAGTGGCATCTGAATGGAGGAAAGGAGGAAGGAGCAGAGTGAGAGAATGAAGAATTATTGGAAAGCCATAAAGGAGAAGAAGAATAAGAACTAAAATTGATGCATTTAATTATTTTACGTGGTCCTCAGATGGCCAAAATCGGAAAAAACGTTATTGATATCTTAAGCGAAGACTAACAGTTTTTAAGCTCAACAAAACCTAATAAATTTATTTGTTCCCAAATATATATGACACAAACTTTTTTAAGTTGTCATTATTTTAACTGTTATGGTTGCCCGTAGAATGTAGGTTCAATTTGGATAAGGAAAAACAAAGCAATTGTTCAAATTTTACGTTATTAATGAATTAACTCTTAGAACTAGTTCAGTTCACTTCGAATTTTCTCTTTAAATTTTGTAATAAGAACTTTTCGTTTAAAAGATAATAATATTCCTTTACTAGAACTTTTACCACTGCTGACTAAATAATATTTACTTTTGTAATGAAAGTGGAAAGCGGCATTTACATTTCTCTTATTCGTTATTTTTAATGATAACACGGCTTCATTGAACTAACTCGAGATAAAACTTGGACTTCTTTCATTCGACGAATAATAACGCCAAAAATAACTTATTAGTATATATTTTTAGATATGTATAGAAACTGTACCCGTTTATTTAGAATATTATTAAAACTAATTTTTTGTGTGTGTGTTTAACGTCCGATGGGATATTTATAGCGTATGAAAATGTCAAGCCCTGGCCGGGAATCGAACCCGAGTCCTCGGAGTGAAAGCCCAGTACGCTATCAACTAGGCCACCGAGGCGGCTTAAAAGTAATTTATACAGATAAGTTAGATAAACTAGTATGTAGGACCTTATCCCTTCTATATGTTACAAATACATCTCTAGGTATAGTAATCACCATTGTTTAGGCAGTTTTTTGTGGTTTGCCATTTTTATTTCGTGCTAGTTTGGCATGAAGAAGATAGGCGACGATGTCGCAAAAATGCAACGGCAATAACAAGATTCGAACTTGCGTGCAAGTCCGAAATCCAGCGAACTGTCCGCTAAGATACCGAGTGAGCTACTCCAGTTTTCTATAGACCCAGTCGGCAGAACAACGTACAGGTGGTTCCCGAAGATCGTAGGCAGACGGAAGCTGAAGTGGCTTAACGCCAATCACTACTTGACGCAGATGGTCACAGGACATGGAGACTTTAATGCGTACTTGCATAAGTTCGGAAAGAGAAGTTCACCTCACTGTGATTACGGAAATAACTATGAGGATTGCTGGCACACACTATTGTATTGTGAAAGATTTTCACTGGCACGGGAACAATTAGAGAGTACCCTAGAAGATCTGGATCTGTCCCTCCACGGAGACGTCTCTGCGTTGTTGGCGAGTGTCGAGGCGGCGAAGCGTATCCAAGAGTTTGTGGCTGAGATTCTAAAAAGTAAGAGAGTGAATGTTAGTGTGAGTGGCACCATATAAAAG
This sequence comes from Callitettix versicolor, assembly GCA_022606455.1. Lineage (NCBI taxonomy): Eukaryota > Metazoa > Arthropoda > Insecta > Hemiptera > Cercopidae > Callitettix > Callitettix versicolor. Next base: position 16,859,117 of record CM040186.1, read on the forward strand.
TGTACCTGGAGCATAGCTGTCACTATGGCTCAGGTAAAAATATCCCGCAAGATTAACAAAGGTTGTTAAATGGACTTGCTTGTTTTTTGTTTGGTTTTGCGGTTTTGTTATTCTTTGTTACGATTAAGAATTTAGATAAGATAAGTAGAAATAACTTAAAGGCACAAATGGCACTTAATTTTGGTTTTGGCACTTAGTGTTTTTCTGAAAATGGCAGTTGCATTTTGTAATAAAGGTATAAATGTCAGTTTGAAAAATTGTACTAGATATAAGTTTAGGTTAAGTTAGAAATAAGATGTATACTAGGTTAAGAAAAATGTAAATGCGAAGCGCAGCATTATAGGGGGTATAATGGGCACACTCCCGGGGATACCCCCTAGGCATGTTAGAAGAAGCTAATTAATGAAAAAAAATGAATGAGACCCAGTCGGCTATATTGAATCTATTATCCAGTAGTAGTTAAAAAAACAGTAGACCTCGCAGAATATTCTTAATTAATTGCCTGATCATCAATAAACAATAGAGCTTCATAAAATGTTCGCCCAGCCGTTAACAGTAATATTTACGAACTTTAATAGAAATTTTATGCTTTTTCTCCAAATTTACATACACCAGTGAATATGAACGTACTGGAATGGTGACACTTATGAGAGATATGTGAGAATTCGCTGCTGGTGTTATCCTGCGGCAAAGTGTTCAACTACAATTAAATAAATATAGTACAGTATATTTCTTCAAACGTTTCCACGCTGCACTTGTAGCATGCAGCGTTCGTAGCGGCAGATAGTCCAATTACTTGGACTTTAGCCGCTGATATCGAGCACGTTTTTTATAACAGTAGCTGCACTTCTATTGCGTTTATATTCAATGCCTACACTCGTAATTGTTAAATAATAGTTCGCCATCTTGGGAATTCTTTTGGACAAACAGCTGACGAAAAATGTGTGTAAAACACACACACACACACACACACACACACACACACTTCAAAGCCGCCTCGGTGGTCTAGTGGATAGCGTACTAGGCTTTCACCCCGAGGACCCGGGTTCGATTCCCGGCGAGGGCTTGGCATTTTCATACGCTATCATCCCATCGTCTGCATTAGCCCAAGTGTGCACAACAGTCAGACGTTAAAACAAAAAAAAAAAAAAAAAAAAAAATCAAAGTCGAACGGTCGAGTTAAACCAAATACCTCGTTTCAATAAGAGTAGTGTTAATTAAAAGTACATATTATTTAAAATAATAATAATAATAATAATAATAATTATCCTGGAATTCCAAACTTAAGCATTATAAAACTGTGATCAAACCAGAGGCTTTATATGCATCTGAAACTCTTACACTCAATAATAAGGGATTATTGGACAACCTGGAGAAGAAGGAAAGAAAGTTAATAAGGAAGACATTGGGCCAAAATTTTAGAAATAATGAAGTAAAGTTGATTTCTAATAAAAACCTGTATCTCAAAATTGAGAGACTCTCAGATAGCAAAAAGACGACTTAGTTTTTATGGCCATATTAGTAGGATGAACAGCAGTAGATTTACTAAGCGGATCTTTACTTTCTTCAGAGATCGGAAAACGAAAAGTAATTGATTCAGGCGGGTCCAGGAAGACTTAACTGAGCTGGCGATATCGGATGAGATGATTGACGATGTACTTAAGCTGCGAAAACTTTTACATAATGAAAACCTAAGGTTCCAAGAAAAACCAACATCTAAAAGGGGCGGGGCAGTCTCGGATGAAAGAAGGAAGGCAGCCTCGGATAGAATGAAGCAGTATTGGATACAGCGGAGGGCGGCTAACACACATCAAAGTAATTGATTTGGCGTACCCCAAAGTGGGTGATCCGGATGAAAGAAAGAAGAATAATAATGAGATGCAACAATCTTGTTGCAGTGATGGAAGCGATTTTCTAAAAAAAAATATAATGTTTTTGACTAATATTTTTTAAAATCCGATTTCACCATCTTAACCGGCATAAAAATCCGCATAAATTAACATTTTATTGAGTATACAAAAATGAACCCTGTCCGCCGTCAAAATTCATTTTTATATCTTAAAACAGATTTGAAAATTTTAAAATGCTAATTTATGCAGATTTTCAAAATAATTTATTAAAAATTTATACAGACCAATACATGTTTTTTAGCTAGGTATCCATTAAACCTATTATATTGTAAATTTCGTGCCAAGTATGAGTCAAGCCGGACAAAAATTGCAAACTTGAAAGTGCTTCAGTACAACGTTTTTTTGAGTTATAAAAATATATTTTTATATACTTTGAAGTTATTTCAAAGTAGTAATCAACGGTTAAAATCTACAATAACATTAAAAGTTAAAAAAGAAATTTAAGTAACCATACTTGAGTAATTTTTGAAAACCTGTCCGTCCGACAATTACAGAAGTGGAAAAATACAAAATTGTAAAAGACGTTTTCACATTCAGTTGGCAGAGTGGAAAAGTATTTTTTTAAAAGTTCCGAGCCCAACTTAAATCCTGCTGTCATAGAAAAGTTTTTCCTGACGCCAGAGCAGGTTTTCGCAACTCAAAAGCTTTTCTTTTAAATTATTCTATCACCGATTACTTTTTAACGGAATCATTTTCTTGAAAAAATACAAAGCGAATAAAATGTATAATTTTGTTGCTGACAATTCAAAACATCTGTTTTTTTTAATAATTGTTGACATTTCCGTCACATAAACTGTAATAAACGTGGTTGAAGTTCAGTTGTGTTTTAATTAACGTATATGGATTTTAAAGTGTCACTGGAACACTGATAATGTTCAAGAAGTTCAGTGATCTTGGAAAATGGAATTCTGATCACAACCACGAAATTTTCAAGAATTTGTGACGTCTGCACAGTATAGAACAGTAAGTAAGAATGGGGTTTTTTTTTAAGGCGAAAAGCACATTAAGGCTATTATCGCCTAAGCACAACTACTAACGAAACAATATGGCGATAAAACGTAACATTACTTACAAACTAGATAATATTTATAACAAGAATAAATAACTTAAAAACAAAACAATATAAAGGTGGACTGTAAAGTGGTCCTAATTAAACAGCAAGATAAATAAATATTATGAAACAATAAAATTACCTAAAACTAGTTAACAAGAATATAAACTATAAAAATATATAAATACTAAGAATAAAAACAAAATTATATATATATATATATATATATATATATATATATATATATATATATATATATATATGCAAGCGTCTCAGGAAGGCCAAAACGCGATCAATGATTGACGAATCGTCCCCCAAGATCGCCTGCATACAGTTTCCTAAGCCATATATTGTACGCATGTTTCTCAAATAATCGCAATCTAAGAGCAAGTGTTTTGACTGTGATGGTTTCTCCACAGAGTTGGCATGTAGGTGGCTCCCCGCGTTCCATTAGAAAACCACGTGTCAGCAAAGAATGACCAATGCGGAGGCGTGTAACGACAACCTCCTCCCTTCGACTTATTCTTACAGACGACCCCCAAGGGCGAACAGTATGTTTAATTACCCTCAATTTGTTATTGTCCAAGGCTGTCCATTCATCTTCCCAATGCATTTGAATTAGTTGTTTTACTTTGCAAAGATAGTCTGAACAAAATACACGGTGCACAGCATGCTTCCTTTGCTGCAATATCCGCTATAGTGGAGGATTATGCAGTGTCCAGGAATCCAGCAAAATGTTACTCCAGGGAATGGGAGTGGTTAGGGCGAAGAAAAACACCTACAAGAAATTAATGTAACATTAAGAAAATAGTGTTAATGGAATTGTAATATCTAATAAATGGAAACCATACATTCCAAGACTTCCGCTCCCCAGATCCAGACAGGTGAGTACAGATTTGGCAATGGTTTCGGGGCAAGTGACGGTTTTATAGAAAAATGTAAAGTTATATAACGTCGACTTTGTGCACACTACGCTGATAGATGGGATGATGTAGAGCGTACAAACTGCCAAGCACTCGCCGGGAATCTAACCGTGGCCTCCTAAGCCAGTACGCTATCCATGGTTTAATAGAAAAATGTAAAGTTACATAATACGTTTCCACACTACGCTGATAGATTAGAAAAGAATTTACAAACTTCCAAAGGCATCCTAACCAAACCTAACCATTACGTAACGTAACCTAACCTAACCTATACGTTTCCACATTACGCTGATAGATTATAAAAGCATTTATAAACTTCCAAAGTAACCTAACCATAACATAACGTAACGTAACCTAACCTATACGTTTCCACATTACGCTGATAGATTGGAAAAGCATTTACAAACTTCCAAAGGCAATTTAACCTAACTTAACCATAATGTAACGTAACGTAACCTAACATAACTTAACCTAATCTAACCATGACTTAACATAACCTAGCCTAACCATAACGTACCACAACCTAACCTAATCTAACCATAACGTAACACAACCTAATCTAACCTAACCTTACCATAACCTAACCTATGGCTGGGGATTTTTTTTTAGGCGAAAAGCGCATTTAGGCTATTATCGCCTAAACACAACTACTATCGAAACAAAAAGGACGATAAAACTTAACATTACTTACAAACTTAATAAAATGTATGAGAAGAATAAATAACATAAAATCAAAACAATATAAAGGTGGACTGTAAAGTGGTCCTAATCAAATAGAAAGATAATAAATATTATGAAACACAATAAAATTACCTAAAACTAGTTAAAAAGAATATAAACTATATTAAAAAAATACTAAGAAAAAAAATTTAATATATTAATATATATGCAAGCGCCTTAGGAAGGCCAAAACGTAATCAATGAGAAAGGCCTTCCTGACCAGGAGAAACGACTTTAAAATCAACGGAAAAATTTAATAGTCATAACACGAATTTTTTTACCAATGCGAATACACATATTAAACAGAAATTTATGAGGTCTAACCGTATGTAAAAAAGTAAAGTTAGACAATTTTTTTTTGAAAAAACAATCACAGGTTGCTTATTTACAAATTCTACAAAACAAATGTTATTCCTGCCTGTGAACCTAACCTTTACGGTGATGAAGGATTGTACTTTTATTGTAACGTGAGGACACCTTTCCTCAGCGATGGATAGGACTAAGAGGATGTTCTTCAGAGTATCCAGCGCGACCTCCAGACTGCTCCACCCATGGTCCTTAACACCTTTGGGGTATTTTAAAGGAGTGTATGCTTCAAAACGAGACACAGCTAAATTGAAACAGATGTTTTTAATGAGTTAACTTTAGATACAGAACCATTAGATTGTAGCTCTGTATTGCAAATTTATCCTTTAACTTTGTAACAAGATGTTAAATTCAGTAAGTTTCAGTAAACTTATATCTCTTCTACTTTAAATATTTTTTAAAAAAATCAACAAGACTATCAGTAATCGAGAAAAATAGGTAATCGAATTTTCCAACGACAGCTTTTCACAAAGTAATTTATAAACGTATAATCGTATCACGTAACTGTCTCGCTGACGTGATAGAAGATAAAATATGTTCGTAATCTTACAATTATTTGAAAATCTCATTCAACCACCAAAATCAGCAATAAAATTTGCATTTTGAACTTTAAAATTATCTTGAAAATAACAAAATGTACTTTGATTACAGTCTAAATTATTTTCAGAATTAAATTCTGGTGAAAATACATTTTTTTAAATAGTATACGGTTAGGAAATGATTTTATTTATTTAAGTTTTGAAATGACCGCCATTTTGAAACTGTTTAACGGATTTGATTGGGTAACAACTTTAATAAGCTATCATATAAATCGATTTTCGTGCCGAATTTGTTCAAATCGGAGCGAATTTGACAAAATGAAAATGTCAAAACACGTACACACATGCAAGCGCCCTTAAAAGTCAAGGTCACGCGGTTTGATTCTTAACATTTTATTTTCCAATTCGCTGAATATGACGCTCATTTATTTAACTATTTATATAAAATATTGGGAAATGGATTAGGTGGGCGGGGATTCAATGAGAAGGGTATTTTTTATTCGAAGCCAGTTGAAGGGTGAACGGATTAAAAAGTTTGAGAAGCACTGCTGCAGGCGTAAAGACCCCTACTTTTGAAAATCCACTTAAAGTATATTAAAAATTGGAATTAAATAATTTTGTTTACAAATAAAGCATTCTCTATATATTATCTAAAGTAAATATTAAACTTAATAAAACAACAATTTTTGGTACTATATTTTTCTATTTTAAAACAACCATGTGATTGGACACCACACTGGCTGCAGAACAAGTTTTTACGCTGTATCTGTTATGCGCTGTCACACAGTTTATAGCTTCATATAAAGTTGTAATTTATTGGCATCACGTTCCATAGTTTTGTCCGCAAAGTTTGTATTGTTGAATTATTTTGACTGCAATTTAATACCGGTTCTGTTAAATATATTTAATGATTTACTGCAGTTTTGCCAACGGACGAAAACAAAAACATTAATGATTCTGTAGCGCTAAATATTAGCGATACTATTGTGAAATAAGTTATGTTAACGAATTTTTAACTGAAGCTGTCACGGTAACATCACGGGATATTGAAATTTATAAACGTCAGTGAGGGTCTTTAAACATTTTACACATACATAATTTTTTTATTAATATAAATACTTAAGCGAGGCATAAACAAGCAGTTTATATTTCACTAATTTTCTAACATTGAACTTAATTACAGTACAGTCTCGATTAACCGTCAGGTTAATTCTGTTATCCGACATTTTTAAACAGCCTTCTATAATAAATAACAAAAGTAACCTTCTAGACAACACATTATAACTGGACACGATTTATTTATACCATAAACGGTGACAGCTGACACTAATTGCTACCCAAGTAAACATTAACAATCGAAAAGTAAACGTTTCTATCATATTGTGGAATGAAACAGAAATACTTCAAATAGTGTCAATAAATTCCGGAAGATTTCAAGAATGTTTACACTAAAAGATAAACACTCACACTATTTACGATAATACCATTCAGCGTGTAAGTCGATCACAAATTCTCCGAGTAGTGCATGCGGTGCTCTCTCATATGTTACGTGAATGTTTGTCAACAGTTTAAGTAAGGATAATTTAATTTTAGGTAAATAGAAAATTTTAAAGTTTTACAACATTCACCAAAATAAAAATAATAAAATATTCTGTGCTATAAACAGTATAGTATGTTATTTTTATCGATCTCCAAAAGTGCGGATGGTCTTAATCTGTTATCCTGAATTATTGTATGAATATTTCTATTAAAAGGTAAACATTGTTTACGATAATACCACTCAGCGTATACGTTGATCACGTGGGTAAGTGGCGCGCATGGTGCTCTCACATATGTTAGTGAATACTTGTAAAAACGTTATTTATGGATAATTTACTGTATTAAAGACATATGTATGTAAAATTTGTATTTAGAGTTAAATAGAAAATTTATAAGTTTTACATTTTCTAAAATAATAAAAATAAAACATTCTGTGCTATAAACAGAGTATAACATGTTATTTTTATAGATCTCCAGAAGTGCGGATGGTCTATTTCTGTTATCGTGAATGATTGCATGAATATTTCTACTAAAAGGTAAACACTCACATTTTTTACGATAATACCATTCAGCGTATAAGTTGATCACGTAACAGTCACGTGAGTAAGTGACGCGCGTGGGCCTCTCACTCACATATGTTAGTGAATACTTGTCAAAGGTTAATTAAGGATAATTAAATGTATTAAAAACCAATGTATGTAAAATTTGTATTTAATTAGAGCTAAATAGAAAATTTATAAGTTTTACAACATTCTACAAAATAAAAATTATAAAACATTCCATACTATAAACAGAGTACAGTAAGTTATTTTTACCGATACGAAAGTACGCGGTAGTCTATTTCTGTTATCCGTCACCGTGACGGTCCTGGGAATGGCAGTTAATCGAGACTCTACTGTACTAAAAACGGGCTTAAATGATACCCAAACAATTTATTTCCAAAAAATATTTAGTTTAGAGGCATTCACATAAAAGTTACATCAACGTTTTCAATTTCCTCCCAAAACGTTTTTTTCAAATTTCACAAACTTTACTTGTTTTATTTTTAAAATTGTTACTAAACGGTGGAATATTTATGTTATTTCAAGCCGTTATAACGTAACCTAACCTAACCTATACGTTTCTACATTACGCTGATAGATTGGACAAGAATTTACAAACTTCCAAAGGCAACCTAAAATAACCTAACCATTACGTAACGTAACCTAACCTAACCTTATACGTTTCCACATTACGCTGATAGATTGGACAAGAATTTACAAACTTCTAAAGGCAACCTAACCTAACCTAACCATAACGTAACGTAACCTAACCTAACCATAACGTAACGTAACCTAACCTAACCTTATACGTTTCCACATTACGCTGATAGATTGGACAAGAATTTACAAACTTCCAAAGGCAACCTAACCTAACCTAACCATTACGTAACGTAACCTAACCTAACCATAACGTAACGTAACCTAACCTAACCATAACGTAACATAACCTAACCTAACCTTATACGTTTCCACATTACGTTGATAGATTGGACAAGAATTTACAAACTTCCAAAGGCAACCTAACCTAACCTAACCATAACGTAACGTAACCTAACCTAACCATAACGTAACGTAACCTAACCTAACCTTATACGTTTCCACATTACGCTGATAGATTGGACAAGAATTTACAAACTTCCAAAGGCAACCTAACCTAACCTAACCATTACGTAACGTAACCTAACCTAACCTATACGATTCCACATTACGCTGATAGATTGGACAAGAATTTACAAACTTCCAAAGTCAACCTAACCTAACTTAACCATAACGTAATGTAACGTAATCTAACCTAACCTATACGTTTCCACATTACACTGATAAATTGGACAAGAATTAAGGGATTTATGATGGATTATCATGTTATGGACAAGAATTAGCATACAATTAAAAGTAATTAATTAATGCTGTTTATTTGGACTTTCGCTATTTTTGATGTATATAAAATAAATACGTGACACTTTCAGAATATATCAACACTCTTTCTCAAGTGCTTAACGGAAAACATAAACATAGGCCTGTTAAAATATTTTAAAACTAAAATCCCTGAGCGGTAAAACCGGAAACTGAACTAAGAATAAATATTTAACATAAATTAAGACATCTAGGCTTATGTTATATTTATATGGTTACGTATTTAAGTTAGGCACTTGAAAAAGAAGTTTATTCGTACTGTCGAAACATAGTGTATTGTTTTTATACACACAAATGATGGCAATGTCTGAATAAACCGTAATAATATTCTAGTACTCTCTTTATTGCGTTATAAAATCTGTATTTCATGCTTTCTTTACATCATTCGTATATTTTTTTCAGTTTAACGACTGCATTTCCACGAAAATGTACGTATTTGTTTCACTTTCTGTTATTTGTGTTTAGGTGTAGTTATTCAAAACCGGATACCGCGGAGATCGAAATTATAGTTTGCAATTGTTTAGTTTTAAAAAACGGAATTGTATTATTATGGGTAATAAATTTTGTATGGAATACACTGCATTATTTCGTTGATAATGATTGCAAATTCACAACAGGCTGTACGATTTATTTGGCACTTAAAGGATATGTTTCATCAAAATCGCTACTTTCAGGAAGTTTTATAAAGGTGGGGGTGGTTAATATACATAGTTTCTACTAACTCATTTTATATTTTTCTTCTTTTCTGTTAGGAATATATCACTATGTTCAGTCTTTTTCACTGAGTATAAATATAGTTCAGATGCATTTCTGATGAAGAGAACACTCATGATCATAAAACTATAGTTTTTTATATTCTTTACGGAGTATAGATAACGTTTTTGAAGATGGAGGTTCTCCGAAACGCGTCAACGAAAGTAGAATTGACGAAGCTAGGGAAGACAGATCAATTATACTGAACATAGTGATAGTTTCTACTAGTTTTTCTACCTTTCTACTCTTTACGGAGTATAGATATAGCTTTTGAAGATGGAGGTTCTTCGAAACGCGTCAACGAAAGTAGAATTAACGAAGCTAGGAAAGACAGATCAATTATACTGAACATAGTGATAGTTTCTACTGGTTTTTCTACCTTTCTACTCTTTACGAAGTATAGATATAGTTTTTGATGATGGAGGTTATCCGAAACGCGTCAACGAAAGTAGAATTAACGAGGCTAGGGAAGGCAGATCAATTATACTGAACATAGTGATAGTTTCTACTAGTTTTTCTACCATTATACAATGGGATAGTATAATGGTAGTTTTCTACCATTATAAATTTTTTTACAAAAAAAAATTAAAATTTGATTAACAGTTTGATATATTTACTTGAAATACGGTATGAGTGTGTGTATTATCAAATCTCGTGATTTACGAAAAATTTTTACAGTTTCAAAATGGCGTCTAATTTTTATATTTAAAGCCGAATTTCAGTATAACTGGTTATGTTATTTAAAATGCACATTGATTATAAAAGTAGCTGTTTTAATGTTGAAAACAGTGTTATTTTGTTTAATAAAATCGGAGAAAAAGTAAACGAGTTATTGCCTATAACACAAATTATATCATTACTGGAATAGATATTTTGTAGGTCATACAAAATCTCATTTTTGCACCATAATTTTACTTCCACTAAATTCTTATATTAAAATTTTTTTTTTTTAACGAAAAGCACATTGAGGCTATTATCGCCTCCCTAAATGTAAGCGTGAGTGTAAAGTGTTAAAGTCGTAAGTGTAGTGTTGAATGTGTAAGTGTGTGTTAGACTCGGGTACCGCGAGGGACGTCTAAATCCTCTCAATAGGTGCAGCTAGTCTGTACACCCTGCGGGGATATTAAGAAAATATCCTAATTTCTAAAAACTGAATTTAAAATAAACAAATCTGTTGTTAAAAAATAAAAATCACGTATCAAGTCTCTTCCTTTTTACTTTAATTACGATAATTTGTTCGAAAACACGACAAATTATCATAGCTAGTTTTTAACAACGTAACCTAAAACTTATTATAGCCTGTCGGCTGTTCAATGAAATCAGCTGATCGTTACGAATAATATAAAACAGCTGATCTTTTACTTAACTACCAATATACATTTGTGTGCTCGCATCACATAAAATCCAACATCGCAATCAGTCCTAAAACATGATGTATGTTAAAAGTAGTAGTTCAAAGGACATTAAACGTCGCAGTATACAGTGCTCCTCAATATGGTTCGTAACTTTTTCCGTCAATTTAGCCGGTAATATTTAGGAAAAATATTACTGGAACACCGTCATTGAAAATTTTATGGTTTTTCTCCACGAAGCGGTCGAAATTATATGTTTTTGCCGTTCAGCCGCTATTACAGGTAATAACCATCAACTACTTACTCTCTCAACACTGAATCACCTCCCGCCATTTTGAAACGGAAGTAAATGGGAAAAATCGTTCAAATACGTCAATTGAACTACATACAAGATATTTCGTATGAAATTTCAAAACAATCGGTCAATTCGTTTGGCCAAAACTGCATACAAATCGTTAAATCAGGCGTTGCCATCTTGAAACGGAAGTGAATGGAATAAATCATTCAAATACGTCATTTGAGCTACATACAAGCTCATTTACTTATCGATTTTCAAAACAATCGGTCAATTCGTTTGGCCAAAACTGCGTACAAATCGTTAAATCAGGCGTCGCCATCTTGAAACGGAAGTGAATGGGAAAAATCATTCAAATATGTCATTTGAACTACATACAAGATATTTAGTATCAAATTTCAAAACAATCGGTCAATTCGTTTGTCCAAAACTGCGTACACATCGTTAAATCAGGAGTCGCCATCTTGAAATGGATGTAATCTTACGGGGAAAAATCTTACATGTATGTCACTTGGACTTTGTATAGGGTATTTTTGTGCTAAATTTCAAAACAATCGGTCAATTCATTTGGCCAAAACTGCGTACACATCGTTAAATCTGGAGTCGCCATCTTGAAACGGAAGTGATTGGGGAAAATCTTTCAAATAAGTCATTTGAGCTACACACAAGGTATTTCGTATCAAATTTCGAAACAATCGTTCAATTCCTTTGTCCAAAACTGCGTACACATCGTTAAATCAGGAGTCGCCATCTTGAAACGCAAGTTAATGGGAAAAATCTTTCAAATAAGTCATTTGAACTACATACAAGGTATTTCGTATCAAATTTCAAAATAATCGGTCAATTGGTTTGGCCAAAACTGCGAACACATCGTTAAATCAGTAGTCGCCATCTTGAAACGGAAGTGATTGGGGAAAATCTTTCAAATAAGTCATTTGAGCTACACACAAGGTATTTCGTATCAAATTTCGAAACAATCGGTCAATTCGTTTGGCCAAAACTGCGTACACATCTTTAAATCAGTAGTCGCCATCTTGAAACGGAAGTGAATGGGGAAAATCTTTCAAATAAGTCATTTGAGCTACATACAAGATATTTCGTACCAAATTTAAAAACAATCGGTCAATTCCTTTGTCCAAAACTGCGTACACATCGTTAAATCAGGAGTCGCCATCTTGAAACGGAAGTTAATGGGAAAAATCTTTCAAATAAGTCATTTGAACTACATACAAGGTATTTCGTATCAAATTTCAAAACAATCGGTCAATTCGTTTGTCCAAAACTGCGTACACATCGTTAAATCAGGAGTCGCTATTTTGAAACGGAAGTTAATGGGAAAAATCTTTCAAATAAGTCATTTGAACTACATACAAGATATTTCGTATCAAATTTCAAAACAATCGGTCAATTCGTTTGTTAAAACAGCGTACACGTCGTTGAAACAGGAGTCGCCATCTTGAAACGGAAGTAAATGGGGGAAAATCTTACACGTACGTAATTTGGGCTTTATACAGGGTACCTTCGTATCAAATTTCAAAACAATCGGTCAATTCGTTTGTCCAAACAAACACAGAAACCAAATGCCGAACGATCGAGTTGAAACAGTCCTCATTTGGTTCAGTTAATTTTAACACAGGGTGTACGTAATCTATCACAACTTGCAGTTTGTTTCTGACTATTACGTCTATGGTGAATATCAATTTATATTCAGTCTAGCCGCTAGTTAGTTACAAAAGCTAATCAAAATGCTAATATTTAAAACAAGTTTCCCTTTATAGTGGCAACTTTATCTTAGTGCGCCTAAAAAATGGTATAGGCCCCAATCATTCGTCAAACATATGACTTTTAACAAAAATAAATTTCCTAAGCAACATTGATTTTAGAAACTTACTGTATGGCTGGTATCAGTTATCCTAAAGAAATTACGGAGTTAGTAGCTGTTAAAAGGAAATTAAGGAAAAGATGGCAACATACACGCTCGCCTGAAGACAAAAATAGGTTAAATAATGTTGCTCAAAGGTTAAGAAGGAAATCTTGCAATTTAAAAACGAGTCCATAAATAAATACCTAAGTAATGTAACGCATACTAAGGAAACGGACTATTCGCTCTGGAGAGCCATTACAAAAATTTAAACGACCTTGCATACATAGTCCCCAATTAGGTCTGCTGGTAGATGGAACCTCAAGGAAGGATAAAACAAGTGGGAAAGCAGATGTATTCAGGCTACATATTTAGAAACAAGTATTCCAACCTAATATAAACTTTCAGTCTCAACAAGAAAATATAATAAATTGAATTAATCTTGACTATAATGTACTTTCACAACAAAATAATGAACATAAAATAGATCTTAGAACTAAAGAGAAGTGGTTAGGGAAATTAAATTTAATATAAATTCCAAAAAGCCCTGGTTACGATTTAATAACTGGAGTAGTACTGAAACAGTTACAAGGACAGCCATTATAAAACTTACTAACCTTATAAATGCAGCTTTCGGTTGAAGCATGTACTGGGGACATCTGGAAATGGCCGAGGTAATTATGATCCCGAAGCTCCGGCAAGCCACCTAAATGAACCTACATCATATAGACCAATCTCACTACTTCCAATAGTTTCAAAGGTATTTGAAAAACTGTTACTTAAAAGACTCAAACCAGTTATAGAGATAAACAATCTCATACCTACCCATCAGTTTGGGTTTAGGGAAGTATTCAACTATTGAGTCAAGTGCACAGAATAACCAACATTATTGAGAAAGCATATGAAGAAAAGAAAATTTGCTCCGCCGTGTTCTTAGACGTTGCCCAGGCCTTGATAAGGTCTGTGGCACGAAGGAGCTAATCTCTAAGCTGGAAAAATATTGCCAAAAACATATTCTGGAAATTTTGAAGTCCTACATAACTCGTAAATTAATATGTTGTGAAAATTGCCCTACTGAAGGTCCTTATCCCACCACTCATAGATAAAAACCACTCATGGTTTTTTTACCGGCAAAAACCTTTAAGGTTATCATCGCCGAGGCGCGACATTAATTACGTATTTAATACAATTTTTGAAAACAAAGAAACAAGTCAGATAAAAATTTAAGACATTATAAAAACATCAAACAAAACAATAACAATACAAAATACAATAACAACTATAAATAGATAGTTTTTTAAAACTAGTTAACAATAATATAAATCTTAAAACAACATACACACAAAGTTATTGTAGGCTGTAAATTGGCCTTACAACAATAACAAGATAAATAAAAGAAATATTAACGTACCTAAAACTAATTAAAAAAAAACAAAAACAACTTAAAAATAAATTAATAAATAGCAAATATAAACAAAATTTTAAGGGCTGTAAAGGAGCCCTACAACAAGCAATAACAAATATATAAATTAAATTTTCTTTATAAAAATTCAGACGATGAAGGAAGTCTAGGACCCGGTCAACGGTGAGACACTATCTCCCAACATCGTCTGCAAACAGTTGCTCAGACCACACAAAACACGCAAATTTTGGAAACCATTACAATCGAGCAGTATATGTTTAATTGTGATGGTTTCCCTACATAACTCGCATTCAAGTGGGTCCCCGCGTTCCATCAGAAATCCACGCGTTAAAATGGAATGACCAATGCGAAGGCGGGTAATCACCACCTCTTCTCTACGACTTGTATTGCCGCATTATCCGATGCAGTGATTCCAAATATTCCACAGTAACCAGGAATCCAGATAAATGATAATCTTGCACCTCGTAGTTCAAGTCTATGGACAGAGCATAGAATTTCTTGAACCAGAGGGTTTACCGAATACATATCCCGGATTGCCTGGAGGGCACTTTCTGAATCGGAACAAACTACGTAATGCAAACTATCGAATTCAATAGTGTTCAGAGCCTTTAAGATGGCAAAAAGTTCGGCTGTAAAGACACTACAAATTGAGGGTAATCCATACTTATACGTTTCGTCCAGTGAATAAAACGCACACCCAACATTATTATTCATCTTAGAACCACCTGTGAAAATAAATTTAGCAGATGGATATGAATTAATCAGTCGAGAAAACTCACGTTGATACACAATGTTAGGAGTGTTATCTTTCAGTTATGTACACAAGGAGAAATCAAAGGTAGGCATATTGATTATCCATGGAGGGACAAGACAAAAGGACCTTTCAAACATTGGGGGTAGTCTTCAAAACCAAAAGAAGCAGACTATAAGTTTCCCCAAATGTGTAGTGTTGTTTTCCACACACGTTATGTTGAGACGATAAGTGGGATTGTCAGTCATTGTTGACACTGAATAACGTTATATCAACAGATTTTCTTTTACTAAAAAATGTTATGAAAGTTAATGACAAACCTCGGAGTTTCTAAGAGCATTTGAAATTTCTAGGTTACTTTTTGAAGGGTTGTTAAATTTTGTATACGTATTCGCAATTTTAGTCCGATTTGATTCAAACTTGGCACAAAATCAATTATGGTACACAAGTTCATTCGACAGTTGAGTGACTGAATGAATAAAGTTTCTAGGGTTATTATTGCACTACGACCTTTGTAGATCTATTGTGCCCTTTTATACATTCCCCTTTCTATATTCTATATTCCTGATATATATATATATATATATCCTGGGATGTTCAGTTATAG
Source organism: Callitettix versicolor (assembly GCA_022606455.1). Taxonomy (NCBI): domain Eukaryota; kingdom Metazoa; phylum Arthropoda; class Insecta; order Hemiptera; family Cercopidae; genus Callitettix; species Callitettix versicolor. Next base: position 16,875,162 of record CM040186.1, read on the forward strand.
CGCCTTCTCCAGTAATAGTCTCTTCATAAAGTCTAAGACTTGGAGAGGATTCAAGTGGGTAAAGCCCCCACTTCTAATTAGTGAGTACCCATTTCATTATCGTGGTACTTGCAGATGCTCCCTCTGCTTTTCGATTTTTCCCCCTTACTCTTGACCCTTACCCATTTGGTTTGTGTCCCATTTGGCCAGCTTTTTGTTGTATGGTGGGGTCCACTCATTATATTTATATTCTTACTCTGTTGTTCCTATGAGAAATGATGTCCACCCATACAGAGCCCGTATGCATGGGTAAGGCCAACGTACACTGAGAGGTTTCCAGGTATCCCAGAACTCTGTTTAATGCACCTTTAGGCAGGTGGCATACATTCCATCAGCACGGGTCATCAGTACAAAATGAATATTAATTTGTATTAAATTTATTAGAAGTTTAACGCTAATTGATAATGTTGGCTTTTTAAAGATTTGGCATGCCGCCATTTTGAAACTTTCGAACGGATTTTACATGGTCACAAATTTGTACGATTTATTATGAAAATATTTTTTTTAATATATGTGAATCTAATCAGATAAATTTGCACACACATCCAAACACACAAATATATGCGGCAAGATATTTTAAAGTTTGTCACCATTGGGATTTCAGAATCTATTGATTTTGAAACAGTGTTTAAATGGTGTAAGACTATGCTTTTATTTTTGATAGCAGTAAAAATAAATTACTTAATGGCAGTCGATATTGACATTTTTAATGGAACACCCTGTATTTTAAGCGACGAGAAATTTTTTAACCACTTTTTTGCACTTTTTGGTGAAAAATTGATTGTTGTTGTTGGCAATCAAAAGTAAGGC
>CM040186.1:16881010-16891010 GCA_022606455.1 Callitettix versicolor
TCCCTAAATGTAAGTGTGAGTGTAAAGTGTTAGTCGTAAGTTTAAGTGTTAGACTCGGGTACCGCGAAGGACGTCTAAATCCTCTCAACAGGTGCAGCTAGTCTGCACACACCTGAGGAGAATTGCAATAATTATTGAACTTATTTATATACATAATATTAAAAAACAATTTTGTGTGATATATTTAGTTGTTAACATTTTGTTAATGTATAATTAAAATATTTATAACTCGTTATTTATATATTTAATTTTTAAGAAATAAATAATTAATGTGAAAAAACAGCGTAACCGTGACGACCATAACCTTACAAGTCATTTCGATTTATGACCATCAAAAAATCGAAACTTTCTGGCAGGTCAAGGTTGTCTTTAGATATTTAAATAAATGCTTTATTATTCTTGAACTACATTTATTTATTTCCAAAACTACTCAGTTCTGAATATACTTTCGACAAAAAATCGGAAATCGATCTGGTTCTTCAAAACTTTCTAGAGCTCATTATAGAACACTGTGGTCTGAAGGACGTTAAGAGGAAAGGAGTGCACTTAAGGAATCGTGTGTAGGTTGTGTAGCAAAGAGAAGGAAACTGCAGGACACATAATTTATGATTATGAGGCTCTTGCTAGCAGAAGGCTAGCAGGATGAACTAGTCAGTGGATTGTTGGATCAAGGACACAAAGAGGATTAGATGCACGATAGGTCGATCGCAGTGCTGGAGTTTGTACAATCCCTTCCTCTAGTATTCAAATCTAATCTAAAGACCAGCCGATATCATAGCCACGGGCCTGGATTATATCGTAACGGTTGCTTCCATAACTCATTTCCTAATGAAACTTTATCACACAAACACAAAGAAGCTTATTGTCCTACTAAATTACAATTAAACTTTATACTCACTTGAAATAATTTTATTGTGGAAGTAAACGCCACAATTTGCAGCAAATCGTGATGTAATATATAAAACTGTAATAAAGAAGTTGAACAGGCCGAAGAGACGTAAAGCATTCCTCTTGTGCTTGATGGGAATTAATGGCGGCAATAAAACCTTGTTTATAACGCAGTCGTAAAGTTCACATTTCACACACAAAAACATCTTTTTGAAATATTGTTTTCATAAAAAAACATGTTTTACATGCTCTAAGGCAACGCCGGATCAAACGCATAAACCAAACATTTATAAGAAAATGACAGAAGTTAAATGGAGCAATTTGTGCTTGTCAATTCAATTAGTTTTATTCATTGCCTCTATTGTGATGAGATATCAAATGAAACTTTTCAGTTGCTAATATACGAGGGCTACCCAGAAAGTTGGTTACGTTTTGGTATTAAAAAACGAACTAAAAAAATGTATTATATACATTTGAAAGTGGCACTAAAATACTATTTTTCTACACAGTCGCCATATAAATTTAGACACTTATCATAGCGGTGAACCAGTTTTGAAATTCCAGTGTCGTAGAACCTGAAACTTCAGCCAGGTTGTCACGCCCTCCCGCAGTTCCGCGTCGTCATCAAAACGCTGCATCGCAAGCCAGGTCTTAATTGCACGAAACAGGTGATAATCGCTGGGAGCAAGATCCGGACTGTAAGATGTTTGCGGAAACACCTCCCACTTGAAAACATCCAGGACTTCTCGAGTTCGATTGGCTGTGTGGTCGGGCGTTGTCGTGCAGAAACAGAATTTTTGAACTCAACTTTCCTCTGCGTTTGTTTTGAATTGATCTTCTTAAATTTTCTAACGTTTCACAATACCCGGCAGAGTTTATTGTCGTGCCACGTTCTAAGAAATCAACAAGGACTCCTTCCTGTCCCAAAAAACAGTCATCACGATCTTCCTTGCAGACAACGTTTCAATGTATTTCCTTGTTTTTTGGGGGGGAATTGTGGTTTCGCAGTTGACATGTTTCGTCCAATTCTCGTCTCCTGTAACGATTCGATCGAGTAGTGAGTCGCCATCCTTTTCGTACTGTCCAAAAATGTCAATAAAGCAGCCATACACTGATTTTTATGGGTTTTAGTCAAGATTTTCGGTACCCATCTTGCACAAAATTTGTGGTAACCTAACTTTTGTGCAACAATTTCACGCACAAACTTCTTGAAATTTGTGGAAAACTAAGCGATAGCTCTGTTATTGTGAACCGACGGTCTTAATTTTCTCATCGATTTTGGAGACAATTTCATCGGTCACAATGCTAGGCCGTCCACTTCATTCTTCGTCGTGCATATTAGTTCGGTCATTTTTAAAGTTAATGCAGCATTGACGCATTCCGCCTTCAGTGATCACATCGTTCCCATAAACGTCACAGAGTTGGCGATAAATCTCAATTGGTTTATTGTTCTTAGCCAACAAAAACCGTATCACCGAACGCACTTCACAGGTCGCGGGATTTTCAATAGCGGCGCACATTTCAAACTAGTATTGTACGGGAACGAGCAGCAACGGTACCCTCTCATTAGCACGGTTGAATAGCCACTGAGCATTAGTAGTGGGGCAAAAAACACCAAACTGTTAAAAAAACTGCTTTTCTATAAAGGACAAACAAGCTGTTTTTTCAAACGGAAACAAGCAGTTTGATTTGGACTGGTTTATGATTTGTTAAACAAGGAACGGACTTTCCCCACTACCACACCCACGTTCTATTCGAACGTTGCCACAAGCGCTAAAACTGTTTTCCTGCTAACTGCTTTTCTTCTACCTGCTTTTATGCTTTTTCCCTTTATTCCAAAGTTGCAAAAAATCTTACACATAATTCGTTCGGACTTTATACAAGGTACCTTTGAACCAAATTTGAAAACAATTGGACAATGCGTTTGGCCAAAACTGCGTACAAATGTCATCGAAAAACCAGAGACAGCCATTTTGAAACGGAAGTGAACAGAAAAATATTGTACACATACATCGTTCGGGCTTTATACAAGGTACGTTTGTACCAAATTTGAAAACAATCGGCCAGTGCGTTAGGCTAAAATGGCGCAAAATTGATATCGAAAAATCAGAGACAGCCATCTTGAAACTGAAGTGAATAGGAACAAATTTTACATACACTTCGTTCGGACTTTATACACGATACGTTTGTACTGAATTTCAAAACAATCGGTCAATATGTTTGGCTAAAACGGCGTAAAATCATTATCAAAAAATCAGACGGCCATCTTGAAACTGAAGTGAATAGGAAACAATCTTACATATATTTCGTTCGGGCTTTATACAAGGTACCTTTGTACCAAATTTGAAAACAATCGGCCAGTGCGTTATTCTAAAACGGCGCTTAATCAAAAAATCAGAGGCGGCCATCTTGAAACTGAAGTGAATAGGAAAAAATCTTACACACACTTCGTTCGTACTTTATACAAGGTAAGTTTGTAGCGAATTTCCAAACAATCGGTCAATGTGTTCGGCCAAAACTGCGTGTAATCGTCATCGAAAAATCAGAGACGGCCATCTTGAAACTGAAGTGGAAAACATTGTAAACTTACTTCGTTCGTACTTTATACAAGGTACTTTTGTACCGAATTTCAAAAAATCGGTCAGTGCGTTAGGCTAAAACTGCGAAACAAACACACAAACAAATGCCGAAAGGTCGAGTTGGAACAGATCTCGGTCGGCTTGGTCAAAAATTTCCCCCAAACGCAACTACGTCACCCAGTACTTAATATTAACTGGTTTACGGTAACTTTGCACTTTTGTGTCAAACTCATTTATTTCCAAAAAAGGCAATAACACGTTTAATATCGCACAGCCTGTTGTAACAGCCACTTGTGCAATGGAATCAAAGAATATTACAAATTCATATTCCACGAAGGGATTGACCCCATTCTGATATCACTTACGAAGCACTTAGAGCTGTGTGTAGACCGCATCAGTACGTTAAGTGCAATATTGAACAGTGGTTTCGTGGACAGCCATTTCCGTTATGCATCTCTCAAGAGCTGTTTGCTGTTCAGCTCTCTGAGGCTGTTTTCTTTCCTTCTCGTTTTCTTTTCTTCGTCGAGGATCACCTGTAGTGCAGTGGTTGACGGTAAACATACGGCATTACCTCAGAATACTTTCGGACTATACCGATTTTGATAAAAAAATACAAATAAAATTTTTCTCACCCCTCTTCAAAACTTATATGCTTTTGAAGTGTACTTTTTATTTTTAGAGGTGAAAACTACCCCTTAATAAAAAACAATAGCTTTAAGCATTGCTTGCGTTGAAATTATGCTTAAATCGATAAAATAATGCAATTTGTCAACCCTTAAAAACTACCCCTTATGACAAAATTTATAAAAAAATTGTTTCCAACAGCTTAAAATTTTTAAAAATGGTGATAAAAATGGTAAAAAATCATTTATGATGGATTAATTTATTATTATTTTGTTTATTTTATTTTATTATAATAGCAGACTAATGCAACACCTATTTGTTTTGGACCTAAATTAATACATAAAAGTTATACTAAGTTCCATCCACTGACAGTAACCTAGTTCAGAACTAATAGTCTCTTATTGAGACTTAAAAACTACACAGTTCAAATGGTTTTACTGTTTTCAATCTTCTAACCGTGCCATCGTTGTTGAGTAGCTGAAGGGCCTCGACATTAATGTGCTGATGTAGTCTTTGCTTGTGATGTTGAGCAAATTTTCTAACTTCACAATCGACAGTTGAAACTGCTAGGTCTTTAAGCAAGTTGTCATTTCGGATGTACCAAGGAGCATCAACGATACCCCGAAGCACCCTATTTTGAAATCTTTGAATAAAATGTCTGTTACTTTGACTGGAACAACCCCAAAGTTGAATGCCGTCCATACTGGTTTAAGGACTTGATACAGCAACAGCTTGTTGTACACTGATAGGGAAAAACAACGACCCAATAACATTTTTCTGAATTTTAGTTTTAACTCTAGTTTTTCTTCACATGTGGCTTCCACCTAAGTTTGGCATCTAATGTCATGCCAAGATATCTAGCTGTATTCCCGTATAGGACCACTTGATGATTAATAAAGACAGGACTGTGCTCCATATCTATATTGGTGAAATCAACAATGGATTAAAATAATCCTAATATTTATAATATTATTACTGATTAATTGCAACTTTCAACCCTTAAAAATCACCCTTCTGAAATTTACAAAGCTGTCTTAAACAGCTAGAAATTTTTTAATGATATGTTTATAATGAATTTTACTACAGTGACTACATTATTTCTCATTTATCGCAATGTTTCAACCCTTAAAATTATTTATTTAAAATAATCATCTTAAATCTTTAAATCACGTGATTAAATAAAATATTTGCAAGTAGGTTTTTACTTAATTAAAGTATTTAAAAATATTAATTAGTGAATTATTAGTTAAATAATGCTCAGCCCTGTTTAAAATATTAATTTAATTAACACGCCCTGAACGACACAATTTCACCGTTCAAAACAAACGAAGCTTACCGATATTATCTAAACAAACTTGATAAAAATATCTATTTCATAAACTTGGAGTGTTGGTAGTGCCAATAAAGTAAATTCCCGGTAATTCAAGAATAATATACAAACACGAATTCTGTATAAAAAATATAACACTGTTATAACAATTGATATAAGAAATTTGTTAAGATCTTAAAAAGTTAAATATGAAATTTTTAATGAAATTACATTTGTATTAAATAAAAAATTAATAACAGCATGAATTTCTTGATTTTTGAAAAATACATTTTGAAGATTTTGGAAAACTACCGACTACGTAACCATACAAAATAGATGTACAGTCACTTATATACGTGTGTGTGTTTTTTTGCGATGCAAAAAAGATGGAAAAAATCTTTTATAGACTACCTGGGGTAAGGTACCGCACTACCCCAGAGTGGGGGCTCAAATTAAGTTCAAACTCAAGTTAAGATATATTGTTACCCACTAAAAAACCACCAAAAGCACTCTTCTGTAACCCCCCCCCCCCACGGAACCGCCGGTAGGCATTACTTCGTGGGAAGGTGGACTGGCTGACCGCCTACTCTTCTACAGCGTTGGCTCTCCTTTCTCGATCCTCAGCCCTCAACCTCTTCATGACCATTGCATCGAATCCCGCAATGGCCCTCCAGTTGGCCTCTGAAGTCCATTGTCGCAACCAGACTTTCCGGTGCAATGCTGCCTCGCAGATATGTTTGCAGCTTCATTCTTTCCTCGTCGAATCTCCGACACCGGAAAAACACATGTTCCGCATCTTCCTCCACTGCTGGAAGACAGAGGGGAGAAGCCGAGTCTGTTTCCAGCCTGAAACGGAACAAGTAACCTCGGAAGCAAATCCACCACCCCGTGATCCCTTTGCACCAATCCTGGATGTTACCTATGAGTTAGTATGTTCATTGTTTATTTGTTGATTCGTCCCACTGTCGCTGCCATTTCTCCAGGGTCCGATTTCGCTCCTCTGTAATTGCCATTGTATGACTATACCGCGGCTCAGCATTACACCTGCGCCAGTAGAGCCTTGCTCTTTCATCAGCTCCATTGGGGGTTCGCCCGTCACTAAGCATTCATATGTGTGTGTGTGTGTGTGTGTGTGTGTGTGTGTGTGTGTGTGTGTGTGTGTGTGTGTGTGTGTGGGTGGGTGGGTGGGTCTGTCTGTCTGTGTGTATGTTAGATAGCCCTATCAAAGATCAAAAAACACACTTTTCAGCAAAAAAAGATAAATTTCTGTATTCTTGTGCTACTTTATTATTATTTCTTTTTTGATAGTTTTTGGGTTATTTTGGCAAAAAAGAAAATGTTCTAAAAAATTGTTTCAAAATAAATCAAACTCTTTTCAAATTTAGGCAAATTTAAACCGGCCAGACTTCCAGAACCTATTGTTAGTATCCAAATAAAGTTAATATAGTTAATAATATGGGTTAAAATACTCTATAGTTTATAGCTTAACTTACCATATAGTTTATAGCTTAACTTACCATATAGTTTATAGCTTAAAGTTTAGTTTATTGCTTAACGTACCCTATAGTTTATAACTTAACGTACCCTATAGTTTATAACTTAACGTATTCTATAGTTTAAAGCTTAAGGTACCCAATAGTTTATAGCTATCCTATAGTTTATACCTTAAAGTACTCCTCAGTTTATAGCTTATCGTATCCTATATTTTATAGCTTAACTTTCCCTATAGTTTACAGCTTAACTTACTCTGTAGTTTTTTTTAAAAAGGAGAAAAATAAACTCTGGTCGCCCTAGGGTTTATTTTTCATTTTTAAACTTACTTTTGACCATAGTTCCTTTTTTTTAAAATTTGCTGCACTGGCTTGAGTTATAATTCAATGTATGAACAAAACACGATTTACGATTTTGTAAAAATAGAATGAAAGAACGTCTAACACATTGACATTTGTATATAGGTCAGGATCGATGCATATTTAATATTATTGCGTCTTGCCTTTACAGCTGCTCCCAACAACTATTCAATAGAAATTCTTAAACTAGTTTTTTACCGTTTCACTCATATTTGTTCAGTCTAAAACATTCTCAATGCCAATTGTTAGTTTTATCTTTGTGAATATTTATGAAAAACAAAACTATATAACAACAATGTAACAAAAAAGAAGAAGATTCTTGATATAACGTTGCTCATTTTTCAGCGAGTTTTCTTGGCCGTAACGACTTCGCGTAAAAATAAAAAGCAGAAACATTAAGAATGAATCCAAGCGTTAATATTTGCTATCCGTGAACTGTGAGAGGTGATTTAGTTAATAGCACGTGGTGTAATTACAATTTACAAAATAAAAGAGAATAATCACAACATTTGGTTATCCAGTTTTGCGTCTGAAATTTGACTGTAATAACATATAGCGTTTAAATAGTATTCGTTGTAACAACATACAGTTTTTAAATAGTAATCGTTGTAACAACATACAGTGCTTAAATAGTAATCGTTGTAACAACATACAGTGTTTAAATAGTAATCGTTGTAACAACGAACAGTGTTTAAATAGTAATCGTTGTAACAACGTACAGTGTTTAAATAGTAATCGTTGTAACAACGTACAGTGTTTAAATAGTAATCGTTGTAACAACATACAGTGTTTAAATAGTAATCGTTGTAACAACATACAGTGTTTAAATAGTAATCGTTGTAACAACATACAGTGTTTAAATAGTAATCGTTGTAACAACATACAGTGTTTAAATAGTTATCGTTGTAACAACATAAGGTGTTTAAATAGTAATCGTTGTAACAACATACAGTGTTTAAATAGTATTTGTTGTAACAACATACAGTGTTTAAATAGTAATCGTTGTAACAACGTACAGTGTTTAAATAGTAATCGTTGTAACAACGTACAGTGTTTAAATAGTAATCGTTGTAACAACATAAGGTGTTTAAATAGTAATCGTTGTAACAACATACAGTGTTTAAATAGTATTTGTTGTAACAACATACAGTGTTTAAATAGTAATCGTTGTAACAACGTACAGTGTTTAAATAGTAATCGTTGTAACAACATACAGTGTTTAAATAGTAATCGTTGTAACAACGTACAGTGTTTAAATAGTAATCGTTGTAACAACGTACAGTGTTTAAATAGTAATCGTTGTAACAACATAAGGTGTTTAAATAGTAATCGTTGTAGCAACATACAGTGTTTAAATAGTATTTGTTGTAACAACATACAGTGTTTAAATAGTAATCGTTGTAACAACGTACAGTGTTTAAATAGTAATCGTTGTAACAACATACAGTGTTTAAATAGTAATCGTTGTAACAACGTACAGTGTTTAAATAGTAATCGTTGTAACAACGTACAGTGTTTAAATAGTAATCATTGTAACAACATACAGTGTTTAAATAGTAATCGTTGTAACAACATACAGTGTTTAAATAGTAATCATTGTAACAGCATACAGTGTTTAAATAGTAATCGTTGTAACAACATACAGTGTTTAAATAGTATTTTTTGTAACAACATACAGTGTTTAAATAGTATTTTTTGTAACAACGTACAGTGTTTAAATAGTAATCGTTGTAACAACATACATTGTTTAAATAGTAATCGTTGTAACAACGTACAGTGTTTAAATAGTAATCGTTGTAACAACATACAGTGTTTAAATAGTAATCGTTGTAACAACGTACAGTGTTTAAATAGTAATCGTTGTAACAACATACAGTGTTTAAATAGTAATCGTTGTAACAACATACAGTGTTTAAATAGTAATCGTTGTAACAACGAACAGTGTTTAAATAGTAATCGTTGTAACAACGTACAGTGTTTAAATAGTAATCGTTGTAACAACATACAGTGTTTAAATAGTAATCGTTGTAACAACATACAGTGTTTAAATAGTAATCGTTGTAACAACGAACAGTGTTTAAATAGTAATCGTTGTAACAACATACAGTGTTTAAATAGTAATCGTTGTAACAACATACAGTGGTTAAATAGTAATCGTTGTAACAACATACAGTGTTTAAATAGTAATCGTTGTAACAACATACAGTGGTTAAATAGTAATCGTTGTAACAACATACAGTGTTTAAATAGTAATCGTTGTAACAACATACAGTGTTTAAATAGTAATCGTTGTAACAACGAACAGTGTTTAAATAGTAATCGTTGTAACAACATACAGTGTTTAAATAGTAATCGTTGTAACAACATACAGTGTTTAAATAGTAATCGTTGTAACAACGAACAGTGTTTAAATAGTAATCGTTGTAACAACATACAGTGTTTAAATAGTAATCGTTGTAACAACGTACAGTGTTTAAATAGTAATCGTTGTAACAACATACAGTGTTTAAATAGTAATCGTTGTAACAACATACAGTGTTTAAATAGTAATCGTTGTAACAACGAACAGTGTTTAAATAGTAATCGTTGTAACAACATACAGTGTTTAAATAGTAATCGTTGTAACAACATACAGTGGTTAAATAGTAATCGTGAAAAATATTTTTCTCAACAAAATTTTGATTATTAATTGTACCAATGAAATCGATCGTTTACCTCGAGATAATCTTTAGTAATTTTTCGTAAATATT